>CAJQZJ010033780.1:4540706-4552029 GCA_907164525.1 Lophiomys imhausi
TAAAAATGAAATGTCAAGTTTTGACCTCTCGCTACCAACCGACATAAACTGTTTAGGATAACTAAGAAACGGAAACTAATAGTCATGAAAACGTGTCATTTTGTTAGTTACTATGACAGTCTATCACAGTTATTTTCTAAGCTACTCAGAAATCAAGTTGCTAAGAGACAAGCAATATTTGCTTATCTAAATATAAGAGATAGATAGGGCATCTTCAAAAACCTCAAGAGATCTGCAGAACATGGCATTCAAAGATGTTTTCTTAACTTAAGATTTTTTGATATCGAGACATGTCAGCTCCTGACAGCACCCCCTATTCTACTCCAAGTAGAAGATGAGCATCTTAGAATCTCCAGTGGGAGATGATTGAATTGGTGGTAAGCCGTTCTCTTGGCAAGAAAAACCCCTTGCTTCAACTGTAGACAGACTTCTGTCCAAAAAGGACAAAACTTGGAAGCAGATAAGTCGACAGCCTAGCTCTGCCAAGACAGGGTAGGTAAGTCCTTCATAATTCCTGCTCTACAACCAATGTCTGTCAGAGAAATGGGGCCAAATGGCTGAAGATTGATGCTGTAATGTATGGAGAGAAAATGAGAACTGTCCAGGCAGCCACTGGTATGTCATTTTTTAGTTTTGGAAGCTGCAGGCCCTGCACTTCCTATATAATCAGATATATTTATCCCTCTCAGGTCTCTGAGGTGGCTGAATAATAGATAGCTAGAGTCTCATAGTTAAATTTTGAGTTGTTTAGGAATCAAGAGGGTGTTCTGGATCTAAGAAGATATTTTTAAAATTATGAGGCAAGTTAGTATGAAAGCTGAGTTAGATATAGAACTTTAAACTCATGGAGATGGTTATATAGTAGAATGTTAAAGTCAGGTGCCAAATACATATGGACTGGACATTGGGAATGTATGCTAAGCCATATAACTCTTATAATTGTGGCCTATTTATTTCTGTTGTTTTGTATTGTATTTATAGTTATAAGAAAAAGAACCATTTTTTGGACTGAAAGGGAGAGCTGTTGGGGGGAAAAAAGAAATACCTTAAACTAAAAAAAAAAAAAAAAGAAGGGAAGAGGATGGGGGGGTTGAGGGGGAGGAGGGTGGAAGGGTGGGACTGGAGGGGGGAGTAGGGAGGGGATTGTGATTGAGATGTAACTAGAAGAAATAAAAAATAAATTATTAAAAAAAAAAAAAGAAGTCAAACTAAAAAGCTTATTTGGAGGGAGATGTTGCCTAGCTGGTAAGTACTTGACTAGCACACACTGGGCCATAAGTTCGATCCCAGCATCACATAAGCTAGGCATGGTGATACATCTTGCAACCCAAGCTCACGGCGCGGGTAGCAGCAGGAAGATCAAACATTCAAGGTCTCCTCAGCTAAATTAAGACCCTGTTTCAAAACCCAAAAGGTTTAAGTCTCATCTTTAATAGATAGGCATGTGTTTACATTAATAATAGCAGCAGTAATACTTAACATTTATTGAACAACTATTATGTGATATATGCCAGGTACTATACATTTTCTTGAATGATTTCCTTTAATCTCTCAATCTGACTTTTAGGGAAATAGAGATTGTGAGGATAAGTAAACTGCCTCTCTCCCAAGGACATATTAAAGTATTTGTAAACCTGAGTGATTCTCAGGTTATGTTCTTGACTATGAGGTTATATGGTATGTGCCAGTGTATATAGAAGACCAATACACACTTGTAAAGCTCATAGATGTATACAAATATGTACCCCTACTGATCAATCATCTATTCAGCCATCCCCTACCTATTTTCCCAATTAATTTATATATATGTATATATAATATATATATATATAACACCATGTATGTATGTGTATATATATATATATATATATATGTGTGTATATATATGGGTGTTTTTGTCTGTATGCATGCCTCATGCCAGGGAGCTCAGAAGAGGGAACTGGATCTCCTGGAACTAGAATTACAGATGGCTGTAAGACACCAGGTGGGTGCTGGAAATTGAATCCCACGCCTCTAGAAGAGTAGCCAGTACTCTTAAGTGCTAAGCCATCTCCTCAAGCCCTGCCTACCTTCTCTATCACCAGTGTTTATCTATTTTTGAATTTAAAAATTTTTCCATTTGTTTTTTGAAACAGCATCTACATAAGCTCTAGCTGGCCTGATACCACATGGTGACCTATGTTGTCCTTGGGCTTGCAGCAATTCTCTTATCTCAGTCTCTCAAGTACTGGAATTACAGGCAGGCACCATCACACCCAGCTTTGCGTTCATCTATGTATGGCGGAGTTACAGTAAATGCTTTTATTGACTTCTGTGCCTTAAAACAGATATCATGGGTTTTTTGTTTTTGTTTTTGTTTTTTGAGACAGGATTTCTCTGCCCTGGCTCTTAGAACTCCCTCTGTAGACCAGGCTAGCCTTGAAGTCAGAGATCCGCCTGCCTCTGCCTCCTGAGTGCTAGAATCAAAGGCAAGCACCACCACGCCAATATAGACAGCGGTAAACTGTCATGTGGTTGCTGGGATTTGAACCCAGGTCCTTTGGCAGAGCAGCCAGTGCTCTTAACTATTGAGCCATCTTTCCAGCCCCCAGATATCCTAATTTTGACATAAATCTGTATTTCATCTACAATATGAAATCTGGTCTTTGAAGTAGGGAATAGGTCCTCCTCCTATACATGTAAGTGCCAAGTGATCGTGGACCTATGCCAACAGTAGCCAATGATAGGGACGGGGCAGCACCCCTGGGCCAAGGCTTACCCATGGAGCTGTACTCCTTGAGTCTCTCCAGAACCTCAGCTGTGCTCAGACCCTGAGCAGGCAGAGTCTTCACATACTCTTTGTTCACCTTCAGGAATGGCATGTGCTTGATGACATCCTTCTTGGTCTTATTTATCTGTTCTTCGATCTCCAAGGATAAAGGGAAAAAAAAAAAGAGTAAAATACACAAGTAGGAAGGCCATACCTGAGGCTGAAACAATGGCTCAACACATGGTACTGCAGAGGCACTCCTGAATTAGAAGGGTTTTGTCTTTTATTTTATTTTTAAAGAAAATGAACATTTCATTGGTTTTGCCACCCAGTGTGCACAAAGCTCTTAGAAGTTTAAAAAGCCAGCTTTCCTTCTAAATGTCAAAGACACATTAAATTTCCCCTTTTCCAGGCTACGCTGATGCCACCAACACTACACTGCACCTGGCTTGGGCTAGCTGACGTCAGCACTAGTCTGAGTGCGATATTAGGCCTTGCTGCTGTGCTGACGACAGTGTTACTGTGACTGACAAAGATGGCCATGAAACAGGCCAAGCTACAGTAGAAGGGGATCCTGTTGTGCAATTTCAACAGATATTTGCAAAGTACCACAAGAATGGAGATCCACACAGCTCCCAAGGTAACCCTACAGAATCACTAACTGCCAGGGTGACTATGCTGCACCTCCCTACGGGGTTATGAGAAGCTTGACCCATCTGGCCCACAAATGCTAGGAGAAACTATGGTGTATAACTTATCAACTATGGTTCTTCTCCATCCTCATAGCTACACTTTCTGAGCCATTTCTTTCATTCATTTACTTACTCATTTGCTCAACAAATACTTGCTGAACTACTACTACTACTACAGGCAAAGGATTCGGTTATTAAAAACAAAAAAACCAGAGCTCAGCGGTTAAGAGCACTGGCTGTTCTTCCAGAGGTCCTGAGTTCAATTCTCAGCAACCACATGGTGGCTCACAACCATCTATAATGGGATCTGGTGCCCTCTTCTGGGCTGCGGGCATCCATGCAGACAGAACACTGTATACATAATAAATAAATAAATCTTTGGAAAAAAAAATCAAAAACCAAAAACCTGTGGTACACAGCTAAAAAAAAAAATTTTTAAAAAGCCCTCATCTCATGAAGCTTATTTTTAGTAAGAGAGACAGAAAAGTCTACTAATGGTGCTCAGGAGAGAAACAGAACAAAATAGAACAAATTATAGACACAATATGTCAGGAGCTGCTGCTTTTGAGACTCTTGGGTGGTAAGCTATATGTTACAATCAATCTGTATGCTATAGTGCTGTGGTTTCAGCAATACAGTCAGCTAAGTCTGATGTCCAAGATCTCACACCAGCTGTTCCCATTTTTCTCAGTCCTGCCCATGGATCTTCCCAAAAGCATCTTCTTCAATGTAGCTCTCAGTGAAGCCACAGCAAAGTGACTCCTTTAAAGCATGCCAGCACTACAGGCACCGGAGTCCACATTACTGGACAACGTTGAGGCATGCCGTGGACATAGAAATATTTTTAAGTCATAGATAGAAGATCACGCTGCATGCACAGTGACCATGTAACAGCAACAAACTATGAAAGCTGAGGGTTCCTGCATAGATTACGTTGTTTTAAGGAGGGAAAACAGACAAAAAGAAAAAAAAAATCCCATTGGAAAGTATATTAAAAAACGCACAACAGGTACTTCCCACTCCAAACTCCTGCCTCTTTTATACTATAAAATTTATTTCAAAATGCAAATGGTATATGTTTGATTTCTGTCTTTTCTACTAAAATGCAATTTCCACAAGAGGAGGGACTTGGTGCTATTCAACACTGTATCCCTAGCAAAACATTAAAAAGAACTAAGACCGAGAAAGCGCTCAGGAGACACATGTTGAGTTTATAACAATGAACAAACGCACATGTGTACACACACAATAACTTCATGCCTCTAAACCTCAGATTCCGCTTTTGAAAAACTACTTACATGCCCTCTAAGGATCTTCAATTCTGTAATTTCAAAAATTTAAGAATGGGTTCTGGAATCCTAGCATTTATTTGTGTCAAAACCTTTAAGGGGCTAGGAACACAGCTCAGCAGTAGAGCACCTATCTAGTGAGTTTGAGTTCCCATGTTCCACCACTGCCACTGCCACACCACCACTGCCACCACCAGCACCATTGACAAAATGCCACAATCACCATCACCACCAGATCTCAACAGAAGGAATATTTTACTGCAGCTCAGCAGTCAAGTGAATGCCCAGCATTGGTCAGGTCCCAGAATCAATCCCCAGTGCTACCATGACCAAAAAAAGGGACGTTTCTCTGGGAATGCGGCTCAGTGACAGAGAGGTACCTGATATACGGGGGGGGGGGGGGGGGGAATCTGCATTTGGGGAAAAAAAAACACTGCAAAAATCAACCAATCAATCAGTCAAATAAAATCAAAGTTAAAACTGAAGGAGCAGGCTGGAGAGATGGCTCAGTGGTTAAGAGCACTGGCTGCTCTATCAAAGGACCCAGGTTCACATCCCAGCACCCACATGGCAGTTCACAACTGTCTGTAATGGGCATGGTGGTGCACGCCTTTAATCCCAGCACTCAGGAGGCAGAGGCAGGTAGATCTCTGTGAGCTCAAGGCTAGTCTGGTCTACAGAGTGAGTCCAGGACAGCCAGGGCTGTTACAAAGAGAAACCCTGTCTTGAAAAACCTAAAAGAAAAACAAAAAACAAAACAAAGCTGAAGGAGAAAGGTGGAGACATTAAAATTCTTCGGAGTACTAATCGGGAGCTCCCCCTCCCCTTTGTGACACAGCCTATCTTTCAGAGTAGCCTTCCTTCACTCACTCTAGGAAACTCAAAGTCAAAAGTGTAGGAAAACCTGAAAGTAAGTAAAGCTGAGAAAAGCCAGAGAGAAGGTAAGAGGTCAGGGCACTGGGGCTCTGAGGACACTCAGGATTCACAGGCCTTTCTCACACCTTATAAGGAGCCTGTCCTGCTTATCTGCCCCTTGATAAAAAACCTAGCCCTGAGGAGAAATATCTTATCCCAGTATGATAGCAAGGAGGACACAGTGAAGAGAACAACTCTAGTGTACAGAGGGGCAAAGACCAAGAAAACAGCTGTTATCTCTTTAAGTTTCCAACCCTGGGATCAGGGAACTATTGCCAGAGCCCTACCTGTTTTTGTGAATATAGTTTCCCTGGAACATAGGCAGGTTCATTCCTTACCTATCCTCTTCTTCCCCAGACACAGAGTCAAAAGTATTTCCTGCCTGGTTCTTCACAGAAAGCTTGCCAAGCCATGATTGGGTTGGATCCCCAGATAGGTATCCAAACTCAATCCAAACAAGTACTGTTCTAAAGCACAGTAAGACTGCAGTTGGGTTTTCTTTTCTTTTTCTTTTTTTTTTTTTTTTATAGTTAGTTTTCTTTTTTCTTTTTTTTTGCAGTTGGGTTTTCTAATGTCAAGTTGTTCCTTGGCAGACTTCTTGCCTCTCCTTTGGCCAAATATGTTGGAGAAAGTGTTAGATTGTGGTTCTCTCTGTCTCTCTCTCTCTGTTCAAAAAAAGGTTTCTCTGTGTAATAGCCCTTGCCGTCCTGGACTTGCTTCGAAGACCAGGCTGGCCTCGAACTTACAGAGATCCACCTACCTTTGCCTCCCGAGTTCTGGGATCAAAGGTGTAAGCTGCCACGCCGGGATAAGTTGAGGTTTCTCAAACTTGGCCTTTCCAACATTTTAAGCCATACCTGCTGTAGGGCAGTCTATACCATGCACCGGGAAGTGTTGTACAGCAACCCAGACTCTGACCATAGACAAGAGGAGCCTGCTATCAGACCTGTCACAACCTAACCAGTTTCCAAACACTGTCAAGGGCCCAAGTTTGGCAGACAAAAATCACGCCTCTTCCTTGAGAATCCTAGCAACAGCAAGAACAGGTACACACATCAAATAGGGAAAGACCCACAAAGACTGCACCTACCTTGCGTCCTATAAATGGCATCTTCCTGATGATCTTAAATAACTTCTTTTTAAACCGTGACCATAAACCTATGAGAGAGACAAATAGTTCTATGAGCCGTGTGACATACACAGATATAACCTACCAGTCAACAGGGAGCAATCATTCAACTGTCTCTTACAATTTCACTTCCTCCAGAAGGGGAGTTTCTTTCATTCTTGATTTAAAAAAAAACCCTTTTAATTTTTGAGTAGTATATTTATGTGGCCCACATTTTTAATAAACAGACACACGTGGTAATGCTTCTTCATCCTCATTTTCTTCCACTGAGATTCATCCTGCCCTTACAAATAAGGCAGTAGTTTCCAGATCCACTTCCAGAGTTTGATGCATTTACCAGTAACAGTATAGATAAATTCTCATCTCTTTCTCTCCTTTACTGAAGAGGCAGTACGGCCTACTACTGCACTAGACCTTGTTTTTCCACTCTGCAATACTAAAGGTTAGTATTTCCTCCTTCGTTCCTGTCTGTGTAAGGTATGAGATGTGTGCCCATGTTCATATGCCAGTGTGCACGCAAGTGTGCATTCCACTAAAGAAAACTTTCATAATCTATTTAATCTTCTCACTGAAGGACACATAGACTCATCCTAATTTTTGCTGATATAAACCATGCTAAACATAAATAACCTTTTAGTATACACCATACTGCACACATAGAATAAATTCCCACACATAGAAAAACTGCACCATGGTGGCTCAGAGGTTAAGAGCACTGGCTGTTCTTCCCAAGGTCCTGAGTTCAATTCCCAGAAACCACATGGTGGCTCACAGCCATCTACATTGAGATCTGCCCGGGCAAGTATGTAGAACAAATACTGTATACATAATAAATAAATAAATAAAAATGTTTAAAAAAAAAGAAAGAAAAACTGCACTATGGAATAAATTCCCAGAAGCAGAATTGCTAGTCAGACGATACACATATTCCAGAGTTCCTGACCTTCCCGAGAGGTTTCCAAATTCTCAGATGTCTTTCTACTCCCAAAGCACATGGCCAACACATGCTTTCTTCCAGAACCTGTACTCCAGTCTGTCAAACAACACTGACCCTGACAACGTTTTCTAGACCTAATAAGATCCTGAAAATCATGGAAATCAGAGTCCACCTTCAGGAAGTTACAAAGGACAAAATAATTCTGATCCTGTGTACTACAATAATTATAAAACAACAAGTTGGAGGGCCACTTGTGCATTCATACTGAATACACCTCAACTGATGTGGGCAGCAACATTTTAAGGGTGGGCTAGAAGACTCTACTGGCTATCCACGACAGACATAAAAGGTAACGGAGGGTTGGAGAGTTAGAACTTGTTCAAGGTATAGTTCAGAGCAGAGAGATTAGTCTACATCTCCCAGGACTCTACACTGTTTCAAGTGCACTGCAGAGATTATTCTGTTATCCAGGTGAGCCTAGGGAACCCCAGACTAGCTCTTATCTGAGGTATGAACTGAATATGCACCTTTGTCATATTCCTAGGAGATCTGGGTAAGGTCAACTCCTAACTGTGGTGCCACACAGGTATGTCTACCCCCTCAGCTGGCACTATTCAAGTGCTTGCTTAGGTGGCACTGACCCCTTCAACTACTGTGTCCTATCAACTCTATAAATCCTGGTGTGGTGGTTTACGTAGGAAGGGCCTCCACTGACTCATGTGTTTGAATACTTGGTCCATAGGGAGTGACACTAGTAAGAGGTGTGGCCTTGTGGAGTAGGTGTGGCCTAGTTGGAGGATGTATCACTGTGGGAGCAGGATTTGAGGTCTCCTATGCTCATGCTACACCCAGTGTGGAACACAGTCTTCTTCTTCTGCCTGCGATCAAAATGTGGAACTCTCAGCTCCTTCTCCAGCACCAGTCTGCCTGCACGCTGCCATGCTTCCCGCCATGATGATAATGGACTAAACCTCTGAAATTGTAACCCAGCCCCAATTAAACATTTTTCTTTATAAGAGCTGTCGGGGTTATGGTGTCTCTTCATAGCAGTAAAATCCTAAGAAAGAACTTGGTACCAGGAGCTGGGGTGTTATTGTGATAGGCCTGACCACGCTTTTGTTTGGAGTAATGTCGATTTGGGGATTTTGGATTAGAAAAGCAGTTGAACACTTTAAGCATTGTTTAATGGGCCATACTAGTAGAAGCATGCAAGACAGTGGTGCTGAGGGTGATTTGAACTGTGGGGGCCTGGCTCAAAAAGTTTCAGAGGAGAAGAATGTTAATATGTGGCCCAGAGGCTGTTCTTGTGATACTTTAATAAAAAATATGGCTGTTTTTTGCCCTTGTCGAAAGAGTCTGCCTGAAGCTAAAGTGGAAAGATTTAGATTAATTTCATTGGCAAAGGAAATCTCAAAACAGTCTAGTATAGACTCTGTCATGTAATTATTAGTATTCACTCTTGTGAAGAGTGTTTTGGTGAAAAGAAGCAAGCTGAGCAAGGAAAAATACAAAATGTATGGTTCAAGGAGAAAGGGCACCAGGAAGTGGGATAGACTAAATGCTGTGTTCAAGAGATAAACAGATTAAAGATACTAAATGTAATAAAGGGAGTGGTGACCTCAGGGTACCCAGTTAAGCTTCCATTTTATGAAAAGGACTAAAAGAACAGTTTAGGTCTAGGCATGATGGTGCACACCTTTAATAGCAGCACTCAGGACAGAGGCATTCAGATCTCTGAGTTCAATGTTAGTCTGGTCTACAGAGCAAATTCCAGATCAGGCTTAGGCAGTGAAGGAAACCATCAAAACCAGAAAGCTGATTAAGATGTAATTGAACAAGGGGGCCATGTTCCAGCCCCAGCAAGCAGCAGAACTTGGCAGCTTTGGCCATGTGTTTCTGGCTTTATATCAAGGACAGAAGAAAGGAGTTATAAAATATCCCTCCGAGACTAAGGAAAGCCACCGAGGCCAGGCATGGGGCAGGGGTGTCCCTGCATGGAGGCCTAGAGAGGACACTGTGCAAGGCTGTGAAGATGAAGCCTGGATTGCCTTGGAGACCTCAAGAAGTTTGAGATGGCAGAGCCATGGGATACCTGCTGAGGAGAGCTGCTAACAGGGAGTGAAACCAGCCCAAGAGAGAGAAGTGTGTTGCAGTCAACAAAGCTGAAAGGAGTTGGAGATCTGAAGAGAGCTTTGACATCAGACATAGAGATGCAGTTTGGAGTTTGCCCAGCTGATTTTCGGTCTTGCTTTGGTCCAGTATTTCTTTCTTTTTTGGTTTTTCGAGACAAGGTTTCTCTGTGTAACAGCCCTGGCTGTCCTGGACTCACTCTGTAGACCAGGCTAGTCTCGAACTCACAGAGATCCGCCTGCCTCTGCTCCTGAGTGCTGGAATCAAAGGTGTGTGCCACCACACCCGGCTGGTCAAGTATTTCTTCACACTATGCTCCTTTTCAAAATAGGAATGTATATTCTGTGCCATTGTATGTTGGAACTATGTGATCTGATTTTTCATTTAGATTTTTACAAAGGATTACATTTAAAAGATTGCATGAATCTTAGAAGAGTCTTTGAACTTCGGACTTTTTAAGCAACTTTGAGACTGTTGTAGACTATGAGGACCTTTAAGTTGGAATGAATGCATTTCTGCATTGTGGGATGGCTACAACCTATGGGGGAGTGGAATGTGGTGGTCTGAATAGTAATGGCTCTCACAGACTCATGTGTTTGAATGTTTGGTTCCTAGGGAATGGAACCAGTAGGAGGTGTGGCCTTACTGGAGGAAGTGTGTGTGTCACTGTGGAAACGGGCTTTGGGGTTTCCTATGCTCATGTTACACCCAGTGTGGCACACAGTCTCCTTTTCGGGTGCCTGAAGAACTCTCAGCTTCTTCACCACCATGTCTGCCTGCATTCTGCCATGCTTCCTGCCATGACAATGATGAACTAAACCTCTGAAACTGTAGGCCAGACCCATTCCACATTTTTCTCTATGTAAGCTGCTGTGGTCTCCTCACAGCAATAGAAACCCTAAGACACCTGGTGAGACAACTACTGCAACCTAGACTATGATGAAACAAGAAAAGAAACTGAAGCCACTCGTTTGTGGGCCCTATTTTGTATTCAGAATGTCTTCTAGACACAAATATTTTTACACAAATTAATTATACCCTTTTTTCTATATTAGAAATTCTTCTGAGCTACCAAGATGTTTCAGCAGGTAAAGGCACTTGCTGTCTGACTGAGTTCAATTTCGGGAACCCACATAAAGGTAGAAAGTGGGAATTGGCACTAGAACTGTCCTCTTACCACATGTGTCCTATGATATATGTATTTATATATATACATATATCATATATATCATACACACACACACACACACCTCTATAATAAACAAAGATTTTAAAATGTCCTTCCTTCTGACTGTGATGGCACATGCTTTTAATCCTAACACTTGAGAGGAAGCAGAGGCAGGCAGACTCTGTGAGTTTGAGGCTAGTCTGGTCTACAGAGTGAGTCCAGGACAGCCAGGGCCATATAAGACCCTTACTCTAAAGAAAGAAAGAAAAGGAAGGAAGGAAGGAAGGAAGGAAGGAAGGAAGGAAGGAAGGAAG
>CAJQZJ010033780.1:4552039-4563287 GCA_907164525.1 Lophiomys imhausi
AAGGAAGGAAGGAAGGAAGGAAGGAAGGAAGGAAGGAAGGAAGGAAGGAAGGAAGGAAGGAAGGAAGGAAGGAAGAGTGAATTCTTTTTAACATATTTGAGGGAAAGGTGCACATGTCACTTGTGGAACTCAGAGGACAAGTCTCTGGGAAGGTCTGTCAAAGCATTTCTAGGAAGGATTAACTCAGGGAGAAGAACCTCTCCCAGAGTGGGTCACATCTTCAGGGACTGAAATATTATGGTGTGTTCCAGGGAAAGGCAGAGCTGCTGCTTTGCCAATCCTTCTCGACCAGTGGGACCCAGTGTCTTTGGCCCTCCAGAGGGGACTACGGCCAGTGGCTCTCATGAATCCTCTAGAGTCTGTGGGCACAGGCCTGAGACTGCTGGAAGACCCAGCCTCAGACTAGCAGCTACTGGAGTCTCAGCCTTCCAATGCACAGACGGTCACACTGGACCTATTCAGTCCCTAATATATATTCATTTTATTGGTTTGGTTCCTCTAGGAACCCTGACTAGTATAATTAGTTAATACTCTAGTAGCAAAACTTTAATTGGTCTTAGTGGCTTACTCATATTGTATAAAAGTTTCCTATAATGAGCACAGGCTACTTTTTTAATGAAAATAAATATTAAAAGCTAAAACGGCCGGGCGGTGGTGGCGCACGCCTTTAATCCCAGCACTTGGGAGGCAGAGGCAGGCGGATCACTGTGAGTTCGAGGCCAGCCTGGTCTACAAAGTGAGTCCAGGACAGCCAAGGATACACAGAGAGACCCTGTCTCGAAAAACCAAAAAAAAAAAAAAAAAAGCTAAAACGGCTTGGAGTTCAACCCACAAAGACTCAAATAGCTACTAATATATGTGTTTTGGTAGTTTTCAGCTGGGATGCTCAGGGTCAGCAAGTAGGCTAGCAGCAGCACCTAAGATGGCTGTGCTTCTGCTACAAGTTTAGCAAATTGCATACACAGATGAAACTGAGACATCTAACCAGAGAAAACAGAAAGGTGATGAATGTTAACTAGCTCAGCTTGGCCATTATGCAATACATACATACTTCAGAACAGCATGTTGTAAACAATATTTACAGTTCAAGGAGGAAATACCTAAGGTTAATACTAATTGTAACAAATAAGTAAGAATGTCAACAAGCTCTAACTTCAGTCTGATTTTATAAACATACAATCTTAAAATGAAAAGTACCCAGAATTGTGATTTTAGGGGTTAGGCAAAATGAGAAACGGGGACTCTGAAGCTTTTTGGGTTTTGAGTCAGGGTCAATACAGTCCAGGCTGGCTTCAAATCTACAATCCTCCTGTCTCAGCTTTCCAAGGGCTGGGAGTTCAAAGTTGCACCACCAGGCCTGGCTCAGAAATTGTTTATTTGCTGAAAGTTCAATTTGAACTAAAGAGAAAATTCTGAAGATATTGTACAACAATGTGAATATTAATTAAATGTGAATGCCACTAAACTGTATACCTTAAAATGAGTAAAATGAGAAGGTTGAGAGTATAGTTCAGTGATAGAGGACTTCCCTGGCATACACAAAGCCCAATGTTTGATCCCAGCATGTCCACTCCAAAGCTTAAAAAGGTAACATATGGCACAAATGTGGTGCACAGACGTATGTAGGCAAAACATCCATATACATAAAATATAAATAAATTTATTTATTTATTTATGTTTTTTTTTGAGACAAGGTTTCTCTGTGTAGCCCTGGCTATCTTAGACTCACTTTGTAGACCAGGCTAGCCTTGAACTCACAGAGATCCACCTGCCTCTGCCTCCCGAGTGCTGCAAATAAAGGTGTGCACCACCACGCCTGGCTAAAATAAATTTTTAGAGGCAACATATATGTATATGTACTATCCCAATAAAAAGGAAAAAAAAGCCAGACATGGAAATACACACCTGTATATCTTAGTAGTCAAAAGGAAGAGACAGGAGGATCACTGCAAGCTCTAAGCAAGCCTCGTCTACATAGTGAGACCCTATCTCAAGTTGAAACAAAACAAGGCAAGACAGATGAGATGGGGAGGGGAGGTAAGAAGGGAGGGAGAGGGGGAGGAGACAGAGAATATAAATATAAGAATATGATGGGCTCCCTGTTCACTGAATCAAACACTTCCTGGGTAAGGAGTACACCTGTAGAAGAAAATCAGGCAAGGATGAGGAACAGAAACTGAAGACAGTGCTTTTGGGTTAGTTTTGGGTTTTTTTGTTGTTGTTGTTTTGTTATACAGGATTTCTCTGTATAACAGCCCTGGCTGCCTGGACTCAGTTTGTAAACCAGGCTGGCCTTGAATTCACAGATATTCTCCTGCCTCTGCCTCATAATTCATAAATCAGGGTCTATTTCCCATCTAAATAGATTTTTTTTTTTTTGGTTTTTTTTTTTTTTTTGGTTTTTCGAGACAGGGTTTCTCTGTTTAACAGCTCTGGCTGTCCTGGACTCGCTTTGTAGACCAGGCTGGCCTCGAACTCGCAAAGATCCGCCTGCCTCTGCCTCCCAAGTGCTGGGATTAAAGGCGTGCGCCACCACCGCCCGGCTTTTTTTTTGGTTTTTCGAGACAAGGTTTCTCTGTGTAGCCCTGGCTATCCTGGACTCACTTTATAGACCAGGCTGGCCTCGAACTCACAGAGATCCACCTGCCTCTGCCTCCCGAGTGCTGGGATTAAAGGCGTGCGCCACCACCGCCCGGCTCTAAATAGATTTTAAAAGGCAGAACGAAACTAAGAGATGCTTCCGACCCGTCAGCCATGGCTGACACCCAGGCCTACCTTACAGAAGGGGTAGTATACTTACTCTCTGGCTGGAAGATAAGCTGGTACACCCAGACTATCAGCAGAGTATACAGGACACTCCATGCAATGAGTTGCCAGGGCTCATATTTGGTGCAATACCCATTCACATAATTCTTGGCTTTTGTGGAATATGCTTCCAAAATCTCCAAGTAAGGCTCAAAGTCCTTCTAGAAATGTAAGAGGAAAAACAGAATCATTACATTCAGAGGAAGGAAGTGTGTTCTTCATTTGTTCTTCAGTTCTCATTTTTCCAAGGGCAAAGCTATTAGTCATGATGAGTCCCCACCTCAGCAATAATCTTATCAACTGTGCAGCCCTCAAAGACTCTACACCAGTCACTCCCATCTAACAGTGCCCTGTGGACTTGGATACAATTTTTGATCTGCTTATTCTGTAAACTACGAGGACTAATCTTGATCAAGTCACTGTGAGCTGTCACCTTTATCTCACTGCTAGTACTTCCTCCCAACAGTCTCTCTCTTAAGCCAATTCTCAATGTGAGTGCCACTTTTTCTCTATTTGAATTTTCCCCTTCTAGGTACTCTGAGCCAATTCTGTTACACTACACACCTCTGTACAGACAGTGGGCTAATAAATGTAACTAGGTTCCTACACAACTTAACTGTATGCACATGGAAATCTGACTTTCATATAATTCCCACATCACAAAATATTCTTTCCAGCCAACAATCTGAAAATGTAAAAAAAAAAATCAAGCGTGCAAGTTGGTTTGTGCAAATAATCCCAGCACTCGGGGTGCAACCACAACTTCATTACCACAAGTCTGAGGCCTGGACTACATAATGAGACTCTGCCTCAAAAAGAAAACAAGTAAAAATCTTTCTTGGTTCGTAGAGACAGATTTGACTATGTGGTTATTGCTGGCTAATCCTGCTCTAAAAACTCAACTACTCTTGAAGTCTGGCACAGAATTTTATAATCATTGTATCCCACAGAGTATCTGGCAACAATAACAAAACAAAAAAAAATCTGTAAACTTACCAGAATCAGTCAAAAAGCTCTCTGAGATGGACCCTAGGACCTCCTTTATGCACACCAGGTCCAGGTAAATATCCTACCATTGAGCTACATACCAAACCCTTCTTTACTTTTAATTTTGAGATGGGGTATGCCTAACTTGCCAGGCTAAGGCTTGAACTCACTTTACAGGCAAAGCAGCTCTCAAACTTAATCCTCTTCCCTCAACTTCCCGAGCAGTGGGTTACAGAACTGAGCTACCAAGTCTGGCCAGCAGCTCTCACTCTTGAGGATTCACCTCTCCCTTTAAGTTTCCGTCAGGGGTCAATCTGTGATAGGCTTATCACAACCTGCCTGGCAGTCTACTCACCCATTCCTCATCTCCCTGACTACAAGGTTAGGCCCTTTAAGACCTCCTCCTCTTCTTTTTAAAGACCTGTTCTTATCCCTATTTACTAAGCCTTGTAAAACTTAGGTCTTTGGACAATCTGTCATTCACTCACTTAACATTTTTGTGGCACTAAGCTGGCGGAGGCATTTAGGTAAATGTATAGTTAGAAAGATAGGAGAAAATTTTATAAGATGCTAATAAACAGGAAAAAAAGAAAAGGCATACCAGGAAGAGAGTATAACAGTTGAAATGTATATAAAGAACCCATGAATAACACCAGTTCTCACCATGTGGTGAGGGTAAAGCACAGAACAGGGATTGTCTCTGTCTGACTCAGTGCTGAGTTTCCACCATATGGCAGGGACCTGGAATACAATCTGCACTTGACACAGCTGTGGACTGAGAAATTTCACCCAGTCAAGCAGATAACTGAGGCAGGGAGGACATTAAAAATGGGCCTGGGTAGCCGGGCGGTGGTGGCGCACGCCTTTAATCCCAGCACTTGGGAGGCAGAGGCAGGCGGATCTTTGCGAGTTCGAGGCCAGCCTGGTCTACAAAGTGAGTCCAGCACAGCCAGGGCTACACAGAGAAACCTTGTCTCGAAAAACCAAAAAACCAAAAAAAAAAAAAAAAAATGGGCCTGGGAGCCAGGCATGAAGTCACGATGCTTCTATAATCCTGGAATTCGGGAGGCTGAGACAGGATGGGAGGGTCCTAAATTTGAGTTCCAAGCTAGCCTAGTCTACACAGTGAAACCCTGTCTCAATAATGACATAATAATAAATATTATTATAATAATGGGCTTAGAGAAAAAGAGAATGAGAAGTAAAACTATAAATCAATAAGAAGCTTTGGAAAGCAAGTAGACGGTGTCTGTTAACACCATAATCCTTTAGCCTCTTTGATCCTGAAACACCACTTTGGGGCGTCTATAAGCCTCTGCTTTGTTCACAGAGAGAAATGTTCAAGCGTGTTCACTTCAAATGTTCTATGTAAGAGCAAAAAAAAAAAAAAAAATCAAGAAATGTAAATGTCCACAAATAGAGAAATGGTTAAATCACATTTTATGTATCCGTGTTGAAACATTAAAAATACGGATCTTTTTATAGAGAAAAAGCCACAGAAAATAATACTGAGTGAAAGGAAACAAATCAGAACAACAATAAAAAAGCTAGACATAAATTGTTGAGCATGAGAGAAATTTTTTGCTTAAACAATATTTGGTGAAGATGACTAAGAGTAGACAGATATCAGCAAGAAACAGTTCAGTTGAATGATTGCTGGAAAGGGCAAAGGAGAAACGAACTGGGTTTACCTTAAGTGACATACCACTGGAGATTGAAAATATATATATATATATATATATATATTTTTTTTTTTTTTTTTGCTTTGTGCTTCCTATGTTCGGATGAAAAAAAAAATGTGATCAGCTAGCTTCCTGATCCTGCCCCCACATTTCTATGCCTTCTCCCACCATGAAGGACTCTACTCCTCTGGAGCCATAATCCCTCAAAAAATGTTTCTCTCCTTTAAAAACAAAACAAAGAAAAATTGGGGTGGTTTCTGTTTTGTTTTGTTTTAAAGACAAGATCTCAACACTACAGCCCAGGCTGTCCAAGAACTCACTACATGGCCTAGCAGTAATCCTAATGATTCCTCCTCTATGTGCTGTGATTATAATTTAAGCCACCATACCCAGCTAGTAACACAAATTTGAAAGATATTTCTAGAGGTGCAGAGACTGGATTTAGTGACTGTCACAGTTAGCTTCAACTGTCAACCCGACACAGTTTAGTCTTCCAAGAGGGGAGTCTCAAATGGGGGACTGCTAGATCAGACTGGCCTATGGGTGTGTGTGTGGAACTGTCTTGCCTGTTAATCAGTGCAGGAGGGCCTAGGCCACTGTGGGTGGCCATTCCCTGAGTAGGTAGGTCTCTTGGGCTGCAGTGGGCTAATTAAGTTTGAGCCTGTAGGGAGCTAGAAAGCAGCATTCCCCCATGGCTCCTGCATCACGTTCAGGCCCCGACTTCCATCAATGATGACGTTACCTGGAAGTGTAAGCCAAATAAATCCTTTCCTTCCCTAAGACGTTTTTGTCAGTGATTAATCACAGTAACAGAAAGGGAACTAGAACAGAAACTTCTTGGCTATCAGAAATTATGGAGTGAGAATAATACAAATAATTCCAAACTTTCAAGTTCAAGTTTGAGAGATTAGTTAAGTGGTTAGTAGAGCCATTAACTATGGCAAGAACTAGACGAAAAACAAAGTTAAAGAAGGACATGTTTTGAAAAAAAGATACTGGTTTGAGTTCTGTTACTCTTGGGCATCTATTACTATGTTAATAACATGAAACCTCACAAATATAACAGGTACTTCATAAGTCTTTCCTGAACCTCCTACGGACTAAGTGCTTACATTCCCCCACAAAATGTATGCTGACATCAAAGCCTCAAGCTAGTTTCATCAGGAGGGGAACCTTCAGAGGTTATGAAGTCACAGAGAAGCCCTTTACAAGAGACAGACCCCAGAGAGTGAGCTCCTTCCTTCTAAGTGAGGTCACAGCAAATTAGGAACCCCTTGTATGAACTATCTTTTGAGTGCCACCTTCTAAAAGTGGGCCCTCAATTTATGTTGCCTTGATCTCACATTTCGCAGCGTCCAGAACTGCCAAAGAAATAAGGTTTTGTTGTTTATAAGCCACTCTGTTTAAGGTATTATGTAACAGCATCCCAAATGGACTAAAACAATACCTTTAGTAATTGGACTAATAAAAGGCAATTAACATTAGGCAAGTTTTAGGTTCCCTGAGGGCTATCCATGGAAACAGCTTATCTACAACAGGTGGCCATTCCCCAGGGTCCACTGTTGCTACCAACAATTTCAATCCTACAAAGCAATGGCAATTCCAGCAAAAAATTGGGAAAGATCAGAGGAGTCTGTCACCATCAAAAGGGTGCTATGATTCCTACCAGGGAAGACTCACGTCAAAGATCACAGCACATAGTTAAACAGTATGTTATAAATTTACACTTAGTAAAGTCAAGGATGACCTCAGAGACCAATTCTTCATGGAACTGAATGAAAAATAACAGAACATTAGAAACAAAGCAAAGAATCAGGAAATGAAAAACAAATGTTTAAAAGCCTTAAATACAGTATGAAGACATTCCTCATTAACTCAATTACAAAATTAAATTCAGCAAGAACACATTTTCTTGGTGACTGTGCCAACTTTTTAAAATTATTTTTAATTTTCAAGTGTGTGTGAGCGCATGCACACACACACACACACACACACACACACACACACACACACACACACACACACACACACACACGTTGAGTACAAGTGCCTAAAGAGGCCAGAGAAATCACATCCCTCTGAGTTACAGGAGGTTGTAAACCCCCTCAATGTGGGTGCTGAGAACTGAACTAGGGTCCTCTATAAGAGCTGCTCTTAGAGTTGCTCTTAGCCCTTGCTCATCTGTCTAGGCCCAACTGTGTTGGTTACTAGGAAGACAATGAGAATCCTGGAATTCAGTTTAACTATAAATTCTCTATCTCCAAGAACAGAATAAAAACAAAGTAAAACGGGGTCAAAACCAGTGTTTTTGTGCAAGCAACTAAATGGCTACGTCCTAAAGTCCTTTTTGGGTTACTACAAACAACAGGCTCAGGCCCCAGTGAAGAGGCGCCTCCCAACACGGACAGCTCACTGAACAGTTCTGTGGAGTAATCTAGCATTATCTCCTTGGGGGGGGAGCAGTTCCTTTGGGTCTTGAAAACAGTACAAAGCCCACGTTGGGTCCTGATGCGACACTCTGACATAAAGTCTAAGAGCTAAAGGAGCCCTAGTGGTCAAGCACAGCATAAACGTTCTCGTTTTGTAAGCAGAGGCTCACGGGTTTGAAATGATGTGCTTTTGCTCCCACACACAGGTTTGGGACAGAATAAAAAGCCAGAATCCTATGTTTCCTAACTCAATATTCAACCCCCTTCCTTCTACTGCTGTTGCAGTTCTGGAGACTGAACTAAGGGCTTCTTGTATTCCCGCATATACTCTACCACCAAGCTACAGCCCTAACCTTTCCAGTCTTCTTCAAATGCTTAGTGTCCCTGGGTAAAAAAATTGCATAACACATGATATTTAATGGTACCTCAAGATATTCCTGTTTATAATTTATGTTCAGGGCAGACTCTATTTTAGCTATACAGTACCATTCACCTCCAACTAATGTTGTATGTAGTTATATAAAGTTCTAACTACCTACCAATATCCACCAGCACAAGAACTTAATAAGGGCTAATAACCCAAAACCTCAAGTGAGTTGAGAAAGTAGACTTTGGTAACATAGTCTTCAGTCCAGGGGCTCCAGATAAGAAATCAACATACCAACCTCCATCAGTATTTATAACCTTGAGACTGCAGGAGAACAGCTCTGCATATGGAATCTTCCACCCCCAACATTCCCTTTTCTTCCCTATAAAAGCTCCAAGACCCCTCACATGAATGGGGTCTCTGTTCCCTGGTAGAGACTGCTCCCCTTCATTGTTCTGATAAGGACAAACTGCCTTCGTAGAGATCTGTGTACTCTTTCATTTTCACATCACCTCAAACAATATCCAATCTAACACTTAATACCTATTATGTTTCCCACAACAACTGGCTACTGGTCTTTAAGTACTGGAACATAAGCCAAGGTTGTATGGTCAAAATTAAAGCACACACAGGCTAGCTACCTCTCAAATTGCTTGTCTAAAAGTACACATCCGGCCATAACTGAGACCTCAGGCAGAGTAAGCCAATCACTAACCCAAGAAGGCATTCAAACAGGAATGATTTTCTTAATCTCTATAGATCACTATAAAATTAGAACTCTGGGCCAACAGAAGGTTGATCCTTACATGAAAGTACAATGTCTTCTTTGCACTTCGAGTGTGCTAACTATCTCATAAGTCAGTCAGAGCCAAACTGCATTAGCCTAGGGGCACTGTCAGATTTAATCTGACCTTAAGCAAAGCATTAAACCCAGTGAGGGAGAACAGCTCAAAGATTTTAATCCATGGTCTTCCAGAACTAGTGAGTATACAAATAAGTTGGATATTATTTAAGCTCCGCTACCTGGCAGAGCAGCTTCACCATGCATGGTAGGAATTCAATACTTACTTACTCAAGTAGAGTAAAATAAGTACAATGCCTACATCCTTTAAAGCATGTTTTGCGAGATCCTAGAAGTTTTATATCTCTACCACTGAAGCTGTTCAGGGAACAATGGCTTCAGAGTGAAGATGGAAAAGAAAGGCCAGTCAATTGTAACCGAACTCTGTATAACTCAACTGGCAAGTCACAAATCACCGTATCACAGGCCGTCAGAGCAGATCACGTCCTTCACAAGTGGAGATACTGAGATCCAAAGATCACACTGCAAGACGGGGTGAGGGAGGGTACAAGCCTGATTCATTTTTATCTCCTATCTCCTTGTTTTTCAAACCAGAAGATCCATAGGTTCAAACACTTGCGGTTCTCATAGCTCCTCCTGTCTCATTTATCTTAATGACCAAAGTAAGGGCCCAAAGCTTCACTCCCCCAACCCCCCCCCCCCCCCCGCCCAAACAGACCACACCGCCCAAAGACCCGAACGGCCTCTACAGAGGCCAAGTACCTCTGGGTACAGCTTTCTCAAACTGCAAACCTACACACTTGTTACCTGCTTCTAAAAGAAATAAAAATTAATTCAAAAAGTACTCTGGGGACTAGAGAGATGGTTAGCAGTTAGGAAAGCTTGCTGCTCTTTCAGAAGAGCCAGCAACCAAAATAGCTGCTCACAACCATCTGTAACTGCAGTTTCAGGAGACATGACACTCTCTTCTGGCCTCCACAGGTACACATGCAGTACACACACACACACATATACACAGGCAAACATCATTCACATAAAAATTTTAATTTTTTTTAAATTACTGACTTCTTTAAATATTGTTTGAAATATTCTCAAAGACCATCTATTCCAATCTTCATTTCAAAAATGAAGAAACTAAGACTCAAAACTAATCTCAAAATGTGCTTCCCCTCAACTCATACCCACAAAAGAATCTATGCAAAGGAACCTAACTTCCAGTTCACCAGTTTCTACAAAACCAATGGAGGACATCAACATTACCCAAGGGCCATAGTTCAAAAAACCCCCACTACAAGTTCACTTAGTGTAGAAGGCTCAGAATCATTTATTTTGAAATAGGATTACCACAAGTTCAAGAGCAGCCTAGGAAATTTAATGAGACTCTTTCTCAAAATAAAATAACAAAAGCAGAAAGGTGAGAGGGTTGAGTAGGTGGTGAGGTGGTAGAGCACTCATCTAGCCCTAGGTTCAATTCCTGGTGCAAGGGGTACGGAGAAATGGAGAACCCTTTCCCATCTCTTTCTTTTTAGGGAAACAGTAAATAGCCCACTTGTATTACTGAGATCCAATCATCCAACTCTTGGGAAAGAAGAAAAATAAATTCACTATGCTTTCTCAAGAAGTGCTAAATCAGCCACATCAATCCACCAGGTCAACTAGATCAGTTGTCCCTAATATTTACTCCTTGGACAGGCACTGGAGAAAATTAGGTCTTCCACCTTGCAATCCTGCAGAGAAAGCACAGAAGTAGCAGAGCCCTTGCCTAGCAAACAAAAAGTCCTAGGTGTAACCACTACCATGAGGAAAACCCCTACCCGGAGGCAAGAAATAAATCACTACCACCCACTTTTTAGTACACAGTATTAAAGTATTAAAGATGAGTATTCATCTCATAGAAAAGGCCTAGATAAACTGAGATGTTAGGCCCCTCTCTCCCCTCTGGCAGTTTTCTCAGAACTCACCAAATGTGCACAATCAGAACAGAAGATAAGGCTTAGAAACTTAGGTGAGGCTTTACAGCCTAAAGGATGAGCAATTTTAGAGAGAAAGCTTTGCTAGAAGAACGTGAAGACTGTAACTCTTGGAAATACCAGCGTATTGAGAAAGGGGGCAAAAATTCCTCACAATCAGGGATTTTTTTTTTTTTTTTTTTTTTTTTGTTTTTCGAGACAGGGTT
>CAJQZJ010033780.1:4563687-4580847 GCA_907164525.1 Lophiomys imhausi
AAAAAACATTAAAATAAAAACCCAAATTGGAAAATCCCCTCCCCTACCCCTTTACTCGTATTCCCATTCTGGATAAGAACTCTCATTCCAAGAGCAGGTGAAATTTTCTTATACTACCAGTTTTCTTATTCAAAAATCTGTTTAGTGAGCCAGGTGTGATGGCGCATGCCTTTGATCCCAGCACTCAGGAGGCAGCTTTGTAAGTTTGCAGCTAGCATGGTCTACATAGCAAATTCCAGGCCAGCTGGACCTATATAAGGAGATCACTCCCATCTCAAACAAACACACACACACACATCAGTTGACTGTCCCATAAAAAAAAAATTGAAAAAATAAAAGTGCTCTGCCTCTGCACAGGGTTTCTGTTGGTATTAAATACTATTAAAAGAAAAAAAAAATCAAAGGCCAGCAAATGGCTCAGCAGGTAAAGGCATTTGCCAAGTAAACCTGGTGACCTGGGTTTGATCCCTTAGAACCTACATAAAGGTGTAATGAGAGAACTGACTCCACAAAGTTGTTCTCTGACTTACCTATGTAAGCCCCACATACACACCATACACATATACACACATGATAATAAATAATTTTTAAAATCACTATAGAGGAGCTGGACAGATGGCTCAGAAGTTAAGAGCACTTAATGCTTTTCCAGAGGACCTCGATTCAATTATTAGCACCCACATGGTGGCTCACTACTGTCTCTGACTCCAGTTCCAGAAGACAGGACACCTTCTGGCTTCTGCCAGCACCAGGTACACACATTGTACACAGACATATATGCAGACAAAATACACTCACACATATTTTAATCACTCTAGAACCTGGGCATGATGGTTCACACTTACAATACCAGCACTTGGGAAGCTAAAGCAGGACTGTTTTGAGTTCTAGGCCAGTTGGGGCTGTGGAGGCAGTTCTAGGTCAGTCTCACCTACAGAGTTAAGACCTTGTCTCAAAAAAACAAACAATAACAAGTCACTACTGATAATCAACATTTACTAAATGTTTGACAAATTAATTATCTGACACTAATAATTTTCTTTTCTTCCTCACAAAAAGCAATGAAAAACAGCCTTTGCAGAGACCAAGCAAAAGCCAGAGGAGCTGGGAAAGGCCTTAAGTACTTTAATGTCTATGGTTAACTTCTATGGGTCTGTATTTTCTCACAGAGGGTGATAACAGAATATACTTTAATAAGCATATGCCCTGGTTTGGTAAGAAATAATTTTTAACCTTGGACATCAAATAAATCAATAAGAAGGCTGCAAATGCCCTTTAACCTACCAACAAAACAGTACTAAATCAACTACCTACATGCTTGCAGATCATACACCCATTTGTTTCTGACAGCTAAACAGATTCTGGGAAAGAGTGTGAAAACAACTTCAAAAAGGACTAAGCTAAACAATCATATGCTTCTTCTATTCTTTTTTTTTTTTTCTTTATGGTTTTTTCGAGACAGGGTTTCTCTGTGTAGCCTTGACTGTCCTGGACTCACTTTGTAGACCAGGTTGGCCTTTAACTCACAGAGATCCACCCGCCTTTGCCTCCCGAGTGCTAGGCTTTCTTCTATTCTTGACAAAAAATAAAATACTAGACAAGGACCAGGCTCACCATGGCATCTTTGGCCTAGATTCTTCTATGAGAATATGAAAACAAATTTCTACCTCAATTGTTTTTAAACCTAGGAGCCATTAAGACTGAAACTCAAACAACTGATCTACTCTACTTTAGATCTATCTGCCAAATGGATTTCAAAACAGTGACTCTACACACTTCAGGAAAAAAATGTCCAGAGAATAGCTACCCCACAAGGAGTTCAACAGCCTAAGATTCACAGTGATACTCTTCTTAGAAATAAACAGAAAGAAATTAAAAGGCTGAGGGTGTAGCTTAGCTGGTAGCATGCACGAAGTTTTGGGTTCTGTCCTTAACAGCACATAAACTAAGTGTGGGTGAAGCATGAATGTAATATCAGTGCGCTGAGGTGGGAGCAAGAAGAATGGAGGTTAAGGTAATCCTCGGCTTACAAACAGTTGAAACATCTCAGAAAGCAAAAATGAATTAAGCAGCAGGCAGTGATATACACATGCAACCTCAGCAGCCAGGCAGTGAGTTCAAGGCCATCCAGGGCTGCAGTGTAAGGAAGGCCCTGTCTCAAACCTACAAAAGAGCTAGGTGTGGGAGTCGTACATACCTGTAATTCTAACACTTGCGTGAAAAAGAAAAGGAGTACGTGGAGTTCAAAACCAGCCCTAACTATGAATGAAGTTTGAGGCTAGCCTTGACTACAAGAAACCTGTCTCAAAAGAGAAAGAAAAAGAGACAATGGAAAGTGATTAATAACAAAAAAGAAATATGGAAAACCCCACAGAAGTGTAAATTTGTTTGAAAACTACCACAGAAATCTGGCACTATGTATTGTGACATTTGTTTGATGTTCACAAAAGGCAAGTTCAAGAATGTATCAGTGTCATTCAGACCAACCCAAACACTGGAAACATAAATGTTCATCAACTACAAATTGAATAAACTGCAATATATTTATACACTGTAATACTATACAGTAACAAGAAAAATATAAAGATACAAAACACTGAACAAAATGGCCATTCACAAAATAACATGTTTCCATTTAAAATTCTGAAAATCAACATAGTAATCTAAAGTGAGAATAAGTGCCTTTGGTAGACACCAATTAGGAGTGGAGGGACATGAAGTGTCCAGCATGCTGGAGTGCTGGGAATTTTATTGTTTTGATCTAGGGAGTAAGGATACTGTGTCCATATATAAATATCTACTGACCTGTACAATTACAATTTGCAGACTTTGGGATTGACAAGATAGTGGAACTGGTAAAGTGGTTGCTGCAAGTTCAATCCCAAAAACCCATATACAAAACAAGGTTTGGTAGGAGCCATTTGTAACCCTGGAGCTGGGAAGGCAGGCAGATACGTGGGGCTTACTGTCCAACTAGCCTTACATCGGCAAGCTCAGGTCCCAGGCCCCTGTCTCAAACAACAAGGTGGATGGCTCCTGAGGAACAACACACCAAGGTGACCTCTGACCTCCATATACATGGACTTCAGCCTGTAGCTGAGGGGGTTGTACAGGACACAAGAAGATGGTGAGTGCTGAGCAACCTGAGGTATATGGCCAGACCCCGTATGTACAAAAATAAAGTGCTGGGGGGGGGGGGAATATAGTAAGAGGAAGAGGGGAGGGAAAACAGGAGGGAAAGGGAAAGGAAGGACAGGAAAGGAGATGTTGGAGTTTTGGGTTCTAAAGGCCCTTCATGACGGTAATTAAAATTCTATGGATTCTACCAGGACAAAGCAGCTCTAGGCTTGCCAGAACTGTCGCAACACTTTGCCTGTGATTCTATTCTCCTGTTACTAACAGGTCCATCCTACCAATTCTCAACATTCTGCTCAAGCACTGACCCCTCACCGGCTTCTGTAACAAGGATCTTGACTTCAGCATGCTAAGCATTCAGTCCCCCTTGGCTGCTCCAGCCAAGCTTTTCTAACTCTACCCCGCACCTCTCAATGAAATTAACTAGGCTCCTTTCACCCTCTGGCTTCTATTGGGTACTATCAACTTTAGTGGAAAGAAGGTGGGAAAACAGTTTATTTCCCTTCCTACTGGCCTCCTCCCAGTGGCCACACTCCTACAGGCTACCTGCCACTCCCCTCGAGGTTCTAACAGTAAATTCCCTCCTCTGCCTTCTCAGGCCTAAGAGACAAAGAAGGCTCTTTATCTGCTAGTTCCAGGATGTTCTAAACCATTTCCTGTTGGGGTTTTTGTTAGCTATGTTTTTTGGAGTTTGTTTTGTTTTATTGAAATAGTCTCACCAGGTAGTCCAGCTTGTCTGAAGCTCAGTATTTAACCCAGTCTGGTCTCCAACTCAGGATCCTCCTGCCCCTTGAGTCCCCCTTGAGGTGGGATGCCTACTCTTAATTGTCAACCTGACTATATCTAGAATTAACTGAAAATCCAAGCACCTGGGCACACCTGTGAGGCATTTTTCTTGATCAAGTCACTTGAGGTTGGAAGACCCACCCTAAATCTGGGCCACATCTTCTCATGGCAGCCTAAGAAAGCAGCTTTTGTTTTTCACCAGCTTGCCCTCATTCTCACTGGCAAGTTCATATATCCTGCTGCTGGGGCGTTCCTTCACTGATATTAGGATCTACTTCTTTGGAACTCCAATGTATAGTGAAGACCAGCTGAGACATCCAGCCTCATGGACTGAACAACTCCTGGGTTCTTGAACTTTCTGTCAGGGGACAGCCATGGTTGAAATAGCTGAACCACAGCTTGTAAGGAACCACAGCTTGTAAGGAATCTATATATCTCTATCATCCATCCATCCGAGGGATGGATGATAGAGATATATAGATTCATTCTGTCAATTCTGTTCCTCTAGAGAACAGAACTGTTATATGTACCACCTCTCATGGCTCCCCAATGGTCTTCTCTAAGCCTGCCCTGCCTCGAACAGTCCCTGAAATACTCAACACACATCTTGAATGTGTCAGATGACTGATAAAGCCGTAACACTTGGCCTTCACTATTCCATTTACTGCATGGGTTTTTCTCTCAGTGATTAGTAATTAGTAATACATGAAGACTGATTCACTACAAATCAATTCCCCATGGAAAATTATTAACCCCAGGCTGGTTCTAAATTTGGCCACCTATGTGTACAAACTGTATGTAATATTAGAGTAATGTTTATTATTTAATAAGGCAAATGTTACAAAAAATTACTGGCACACAGAATGCAAAGCTAAGCCAAATTTGGAATTTGTAGCTTATCTATTTATAATTTCCCTTTTCTTTAGACTAAAGACTGGAGAAATTAAGAGTTCTGCTTCATTGTAAGACTGGAACAATATCAAACACAGTGCTCACTCTACAATTATCTCTGGGGTGCCCACACAATTTTAAAATGTCCTGTCAGTCAAATGAAGTTTCCCTTTCTTCCAATAATACTACAATCAAGAAACCCAGTTAGCCAGGTGTGGTGGCGCACGCCTGTAATCCCAGTACTTGGGAGTCAGAGACAGGTGGATCTCTGTGAGTTCAAGGCCAGCCTGGTCTACAAAGAGAGTTCCAGGACAGCCAGTACTGTTGCATAGAGAAACCCTGTCTCGAAAAACCAAGAAAGAAAGAAAGAAAGAGAGAGAGAGAGAGAGAGAGAAAAGAAACCCAGCTCAAATAATAGAAAATAACTTTAGTGTCAATCTCAGTTTATTCTTTTTTTTTAAGATTTATTTTTATATGCATTGATGTTCTTGCCTACATATATGACTGTTGAAGGTTTACAGACTGTTGTGAGCTGTCATGTGGGTGCTGGGAATTGAACCCAGGTCCTCTGGAAAAGCAGCTAGTACTTGTTAACTGCTGAGTCATCTCTCGAGTCCCCTCATTTTATTCTTAAATTCCATTTGAGATTCAGAAAGAAAGTATCCCAGCAAAGAGACAAAGGGCAGGGCTGGAAAGAGGGCTCAGAGACAGAGGGCAGGGCTGGAGAGTGGGCTCTCTCTGGTTAAGAAGAGCAATGGTAGCTTGTCAGAAGACCCAGGTTATTTACCAGCACCCATGTGGTAGCTCAAAACTGCCTGTAACTCCAGTTACAGGGGATCTGACGCCTTCTTCGGCCTTGGTGGCACTGCACGGATACAGTGCACAGACATTATTACAAGCAAAGCATCCATACACATAAAATAAAAATACAAAATACTAAAAATAAACAAGAGTCAAAGGTCATAGATCAAGTTCAAAGACCTGGAAAGATTTGATTTTTTTTTTAATATTGATTTGTTTATTTATTGTTTTTTTTTTTTTCAAGACAGGGTTTCTCTGTGTAACAGAGCCCTGGCTGTCCTGTATTCACTTTGTAGACCACGCTGGCCTTAAACTCACAGAGATCAGCTTGCCTCTGCCTCCCGAGTGCTGGGATTACAGGCGTGCGTCACCATGCCCGACTTAAATTATTATTTTTTTAATAATAATTGCCTGCATATATGTCTGTACACCACTTACATGCCTGGTGCAGAAGAGCCCAGAAGACATTGAATCTGCTCAAACTGAAAGTATAATTGTTCCTCATCTTGGATGCCTGGGGTGAGGAAGGAGCACTGTGCAGGGATTCAGGAGATGGGATCTCTCCTGAGCTCTGTGCTCTGCTATTTTAAACTTTGTATGGCCTTGGTATCCATAAATAAGAGTCTAAATGATCTTTAACTTGTCTCTGATGTGACACTATGGGAATAAAACATGTCAGAGAAGCCATGACTAGTACCAGCTGGTAGTACTCATTGGTGCTCCTGGTACACTAATAAATGCTTGCCTTCACAGACTTTCCTTTTCCAGTCTGGAGTGCCAGTAAGATACATGGAGATCTGTATGTCCCTGGAAAACAGCGAAGACCTTTATTCTGTACTTCTCTCTAGTTTTTCTTCTTCACTAGCATGACCCAAAACTCTCTTTCTGAAGCCCAAAGTTTGGACATATGATAGAGTTGTCAAAACCGAATAGGCTTATGAACTTTGATGCACAGTTGGCTTTAATTGCACCCCTTCAAATGTATATGTTTAATAAAATCTCTGATGCCTCAAAAAAGAAAGAAAGAAAGAAAGAATAGTTGTTAGCCACTATGTGGGAATCAAACCTGAGTCTTCTGGAGGATCAGCCAGTGGTCTTAACCACTGAGTCATCCCTCCAGCCCCAAGATTTTATTTGTGAACCAAAAATAAAATCTGAAGGTGGCTTGATTTCAAAGGATGTTGCAGAAATGTTGAACAGGAAAGTATTAATTTCTTTAAGATTTTGTTCTCCTGTAGATATCATACTATAGATTCATCCAGATATATCCAAAGATAACAGCATGGCTTCAGTCATGGGCAAAATAACCTAAGTAACATTGCAAGAGGCTCACTCCCCTACTCAAAGGAAAATAAAGCCTGCAGATAAGCAGTGGGCCATATCAGAGGCCTCCAATTGGGGTTCTCAACCTTGGACTGCAGACATTATACAACACACCCCTTAGATGGGGAGCTCATAGTCATTACTGGATACTTGATTTTATTCCTGGCTTTTATCTAGTAGATGCTAGTAGCCAAGAAATGTTTCCTATGGTCATCAAAAATCCCTCAGAATTGCCGGGCAGTGGTGGCGCACACCTTTAATCCCAGCACTTGGGAGGCAGAGGCAGGTGGATCTTTGTGAGTTCGAGGCCAGCCTGGTCTATAAAGTGAGTCCAGGACAGCCAGGACTACACAGAGAAACCTTGTCTCGAAAAACCAAAAAAAAAAAAAAAAAAAAAAAAAATCCCTCAGAATCAAAACTGCCTAGATTAAGAACTCACCTAAATAAATGATCAAAATGAGATAAGCTTGTTTTACCTAGAATATCTACAAACGTATTCCTCAAAAGACACCTCAGAAGTATACTGGCTTTGTGAAGTAAATAAAACTATAAGTATTTGACAATTTGCAAAGTGGTATCATTAGGTGGAACTGAGGAGAATATGGATGAAAATGTTGCCAGAGTAAAGAAAGGCTGCTAAAAATTGCCTAACTTGAATTCCCTCTTGAGATATCCTCTGTAGACGAACATGCTCATTTATTCTCTCTGAGACATAGATGGAAAGTATTACAGTCCCATGACATGTCACATGTGACTAAATGGAAAAAGACAGGTAAACCACCCTAACCAGACAGACAAAACCGAGAGCAAGAGCACACAGAGGTCAGGCTCCTTGATTATATAAGGACTCCAGGTGTCTCCACGCTCTCTCCAACATACACACTGTTCAGAGTGGTTTTCAGCCCTGTCACTCAATATCCCCTTTACACCAAATATTTTGTAACAACCTTCAAACATTTTAACATTATACTTATGGCACAAAGTCTAAAATTTGAATGCCATAACTGTGATATAAAGGACGAGAAACAAGATTTTATAATACATCAGGGACTTTAAGGCAAGATGATACTAGGAGACAAGAACTGTCCTCCCACACACATTTCCAAAATATCCCCCAACTGAATTCCAATTTCTGTTCTTTCCAAACCCTCCGCTATCAGCCACAATGATCAATAACCTCTATCTCTCAAAGATTTGTTCCAAAGGCAGTATTACAAAGGTGAAAGGGAGAGAGAAATCTTCTGAAATCATTCCACTTGACGTAAAACAACTCTGCTACTTAATTGCTGTGGAACTCAATAGAGTCTAGTTTTTCTTTTTTTTTTTTTTTCCCTTTGGTTTTTTGAGGCAGGGTTTCTGTGTAGTCCTGGCTGTCCTGGAACTCACTCTGTAGACCAGGTTGGCCTTGAACTCACAGAGATTTACTTCCCTCTGCCTCTTGAGTGCTGGGATGAAAGGTGTGCACCAACATGCCTTGCTAGTCATTCATTCATTCACTTACTTACTTATTTTGTTTTTCTGGAAAGGGTTCTCTGTGTATCAGCCCTGGCTGTCCTGGACTCACTTTGTAGACCAGACTGGCCTTGAACTCACAGAGATCCACCTGCCTCGGCCTCCTGAGTGCTGGGATTAAAGGTGTGCGCCACAACCCAGCATTTCCTATATCTTAGGTCCTTTCTTTCCAGGTGACAGATCAGTTTTATATATCATAAAAAGCAGAACCTTGAACTTAGATAATGATAAAAATGTAGTAACCCACTGAAAACCTAGCTCTGATCTTTTTTTTTTTTTTTTAAACCTTCAGCAGTTAAAAAAGAGATGTCGGAGCCGGGCGGTGGTGGCGCACGCCTTTAATCCCAGCACTTGGGAGGCAGAGGCAGGCGGATCTTTGTGAGTTCGAGGACAGCCTGGTCTACAAAGCGAGTCCAGGACAGCCAGAGATATTCAAGAAACCCTGTCTCGAAAAAACCAAAAAAAAAAAAAAAGAGATGTCGGCCATTGTCACGGAAGCACTTGAGGCAATCTCTCTGTTATCTTCAGAGAATGACTTGTCAAGAATCACTCATGTCTATATCAATCCCTTACTGAAACAAGTTGAACAAAATCTCCATTCTAGAGTCCCAGGAAGTCACCGACGGCTATGACAACACCTAGAGAAATAAGTGAGAATGAAAAGGATTCCAAAAATACTAAATAAATGCAAGCCCTGCTCAAACTTAGGCTTTATTAACACCTCTCCCCTCAAATAGGCACAAGTCCTTACATGAGGAAACATTCTGCTTCTGTATAGGAATTGGCCATTTACATACACATCCAGATGTATTAGAGGAAAGTTAGAAACTGCCCATTGTTAGGAGCCATTCTCCATTAAGCATCCCATATGCCAGCAGCAGCTGTCTCTTGGTAACAGATTGTTGTAAGGAGGAGGCGAAGGGGGGGTAGATAAACATAATTCTCTCATAATAAAAATCTGAAGTTAATGAGGCTATTACCTACTGTCAATTCATGAAATTTGGGACAAGAATCCATTTTCAGTGAACTTTTCATTAGGCTCTAAAGACAAAGCAAGTATTTCTTCCTGTTGCTCATCTGAACTATACAGAGTTCAAGGTCAGCTCCAGCTACGTAAGGAGTTCATAGACATCCTTGTCTACTCAGTGATATGCTGTCTCAAAAAGAGCCCAGTGTGATGGTGCGTTTAGGAGCTCAAGGCCATCCTAGGCTAGACTGAGAGCGTCAGGCTCAAAAACAAACAAAACAAGCTGGGCTTGTGGCTACTCTTTTGTTTAATCTCAGCACTCGGGAGGCAAAGCCAGGCAAATCTCTTGGAATTCCAGGCCAACCTGATCTACATAGCAAGTTACAAGCCAGCCAGGGCCACATAATGAGACCTCATCTCCAAAAACCAACCAAACAAACAAAAAACGAAGTAAACAAAAATCCCAGTACTAAAAGTTTGTAAAGGGAGGAAAATTACTAAAAGTTCAAGGCCAAGCGTATATGTTGAGTTCCAGGCCACCCTGAGTTACACAGCCAGACATTATTTCAGAAACAAAACAAAAGCAATTGCTCTAGTGGTAAGAGCAGGAAATGCTGAAAGCCATCTGCAATGACTCCATAAAAGATTCTCCAAAAATTTCTAAGTTTTACTTACACTGTATTATTCATCACTTGCTCCTATCATTAACTCCAGTGTTTTTTTGTTTTGTTTTGTTTTTTAAAATAGCAGAAAATGCTCAGCTTTTATCAAAAGCAAGCATCAGAGCGAAAATGGCCACATGACTTAGATCCTTCTGACTAAGAGTTAAAAGGTGAGGGTCCTCCTCGGTCGGACTCACCAACTTTAGAAGGTCGGTACTAGGCATCTTCCTCGGCAGAAGTCTTCTCAGGACTCCTCTTTGTCAGCGTCTGAAAAGGGGAAACAACGTCTGTTTTCTCTTAAGTCTCTTTAAGTCTCGAAGGCGTCACCCCACTGCTGGATCAGCTGCCTGCCTGGCTCCTTGGAAGGTTCGGGATTTCACACCGAGATTATCAGCGCTCGGTCCTATCCGAACCAGAACATCAGAATCCACAAGAACTCAGTGGAGTTCACGCGGGGAACACTCCCCTTCCCCGGAGTGGGGACACCCGGGACAGCTCGGTCCCCAGGCCCACAGACCAACAGCTCCACAGTCTCACGACCAGCCAGACCCTGGGCTACTCCTGCCCGATCGATCAGCTTCCCGCTCTGCGGCGGAATGCGCTCGGCGCCCCGACTCTGCCCTGGCCTCAAACTCACGCCCCGCTCCCCTCATGCAAGCTCTCCCTCAGCCTAGGACCCTCTCCCCTTAGCCCAGCTCCCCTCAAGCCCGGGACCCTCTCCCCTTAGCCCAGCTCGCCCTCAACCCAGCTCCTCCTCAGCCTGGGACCGGATCTCCTCAGCCCAGCTCCCAGGCAGCCAGACACCCGCTCCCCTCAGCCCAGCTCCCTCTTGGGGCCCCCTCCTCTCCCCTTGGCCCGGCCCTGATCTCCCCCTCAGCTCCGCCTGGCTCCCCTAAGCCCCAGCCCCGTCCAGCCCGCCGCAGCGACCGCACCTCCTCAAGCCGAGGACCCGCGCGCGCCTCCTTCGCCGCAGCCGCTCAGCACGCCGCCGCCGATCTCACGCGCCTGGGCTCTGCAGGTGACGGACCCGCCAGACCCTGGACCTGGTTTCCCTTTTCCGCCGCCGCCGCAGAGATTGGAGGTGCAGCACCGCCGGCCCCGCCCCTCCCGGAAATGGCCCCGGGGTACCCGCACGCCTTCGGGAGCCCCCGGGCGTGCGCGGCCCCGCCGCCCCCAGGCGCGCGCACGTCGGACGCTGCGCGGGGCTCGCCGGGCACTCCGCCCACAGCGCGTGCGCGCCGCCCGCCGGCGGGGTACGGAATGTGACTGCGTCGGACGCAGTGTACTGCGTTCTAGCGCTAGGTGACTGGCCCTGTTGGTTTACAACTTCTTCAGGCTACCCTTCATTTATTTGTCTTATGTTGTTGTTGTTTTAGGATGCAAGGATCAGAATACCTCTGATCTAGGTATTCTCCTGCCTCAGCACAGCCTTCCAGGAAACTAGGTTGACATCGCTCTACCAAATTCTTTGTTTTGTTTTGAGATAAGTTCTGATGTAGGCTATGCTGGACTCAAACTGGATATGTTTCTGAGGGTAACTTTGAACCCACAGTCTTCCTGTCTCCACCTCCCAAATGTTGATATTAGACGTGGGCCACCCACTATGCTCAGCAGTTTTGGGAATGGCTGGTGTTTATTCGTTTGAGACAGGGTCTCACTCCGCTGTGTAAGCTATAAACTGGCATTGAACTTGAATCAATCAGTCCTGTCTCAGGCTCCCGAGTACTGAAATTATAGGCATAAGAAATTGGCTGTTTGCCGGGCGTGGTGACGCACTCCTTTAATCCCAGCACTCAGGAGGCAGAGGCAGGTGGATCTCTGTGAGTTCAAGGCCAGTCTGGTCTACAAAGTGAGTCCAGGACAGCCAGGGAAACACAGACAAACCCTGTCTGGGGGGGGGGGGGGGGACAACAAAACAAAAACAACAAAAAGTTGGCTGTTTAAAAGGATAGTTGAAGCCGGGCAGTGGTGGCGCACGCCTTTAATCCCAGCACTTGGGAGGCAGAGGCAGGCGGATCTTTGTGAGTTCGAGGCCAGCCTGGTCTACAAATTGAGTCCAGGACAGCCAGGGCTACACAGAGAAACCCTGTCTCGAAAAACCAAAAAAAAAAAAAAAAAAAGGATAGTTGAAGAGTCTGGGGAGGGAAGCCTCAGTGAGGTAGGCTCCTAGCACCCACATGAGATGGCTCCCAGCCACCTATAACTTAAGTTCTATGGACTCTGTCATCCTCTTCTGGTGTCAGAGGGTATACACACACAATTGGCAGACACAAATACACACACTTACACATCAAATAAAAACAAATGTTTGAGCCGGGCAGTGGTGGCGCACGTCTTTAATCCCAGCACTTGGGAGGCAGAGGCAGGCGGATCTTTGCGAGTTCGAGGCCAGCCTGGTCTACAAAGTGAGTCCAGGACAGCCAGGGCTACACAGAGAAACCCTGCCTCGAAAAACCAAAAAAAAAAAAACAAATGTTTGAAATGACTAACTTGAACCTGGTGTGGTGGTTCACTCCCATAATCCCAGCATTTACGAGGCTGAGGCAGGAACATTGCTGCAATTTTGAGGTCTACCAGGGCTCCAAAGCAAGACTCCCACTCCTCCACCCCACCACAAGGGCGGGGTGGGGGATTGTATAGTTATAGCAGTGACTTGTATGGTAGGCTTTTAAAGAGACACCTAGATGGAATGAAAATATCACCCATGAAGACACCCAATTCTATCCCCTTGTAAATGGCCATACTGTTCACAAGACATACCCTGTCTCCCCACCCCCTGTTTTATTATGTCTTCCTCTCCTTAGCTATGTGTGTAGAATTATTTAATACTTAAGAATATCCCCCGTTGTGTGTGTGTACACATGTGTGGCTGTGTATACCATGCTTGAGGATGATGTGTGTACAATCAAGATCCAGTGATCCACTGGTGAGCATGGCTGTGCATGGCTTTTTGTGTAGTGCTGGGGATTTGAACTGAAGTCCTCATCCTTGCACCTGCTAAGCAATCTCCCTAGCCCCTCATCCCCGAATCTAGGATTCATGTATCCAAGTGACTGGAGGGCAATGTCTGAGACCAACCCCATGTATTTGATTCTTCCCAGAAATATGAACCAATTCTACCATTTTGACTGATCTTTTATTATTTGGCAAGAGCTATGCTAAGCGTCTCTACGTACGTGCTGATTTTCTGTCCTGGCTTGCCCAGATCCGTTGACTCTCATTCCCTCCTTTGCAACTGACAAACATGGGCACAGAGACCTTCCAAAGACACACAAGGGGAAGTGGACTTTGCCTGGGAAGCCAAGTCTTCAGACTTCCAAGGAACCTGAGGAAGACTTGTTTATTAATTACAAAGAATGAGAGGGGCCCTTCAGCTATTTGTCTGATGGACTCCAGAGAGCACACACAACAAAACTGGGGCTGGTGAGAGCTGCGACTTCTGGCAGCTCTCAGCAGAGTAGAGACTACAACACAGGTCTAGGCTTGCAGGCATGCACTCCCACAGTCCCTGTCAGACTGATGCTGCCTGGTTGCCCTGGTGTTTTTGCAGTCTCTCTCTCTCTCTCTCTCTCTCTCTCTCTCTCTCTCTCTGTGTGTGTGTGTGTGTGTCTCCTCTCTCTCTCTCTCTCTCTCTCTCTCTCTCTCTCTGTGTGTGTGTGTGAGAGAGAGAGACAGAGAGAGAAAGGGTGGGAGTGAGTGTAGGAACAATGACTAAAGGGAACTTAAAGCTGTGGAGTTCTCCTCACACCCACAGTTCCTCAATCTAGAATAACATCAGGAGAGCTTAGCTGGCTGGTGAGAGGCTGAGGTAGGGTTGACTAAAGCCACCTTGAGCAAACTGTCATTTTCCAAGAACAGCTTTGGCATCACCTGGGAACTTGTTAGAAAGTTAGGGGTTTTAGAGCCCGGATGCAGACCTCAATCAGTACCTACACTTAACAAGCTCCCCAGGTGACAACCTGTGTATAACAGAATCTGAGAAATAAAAAACTCACCCTCCTCCTCACCCCTCACCCTGTTTGCAGAGAAAGCTAGTGTTCTTATTACGATGCATTTATTTGCCATTGTTTAAGAGATTTAATGAAGAATGTGCATGTGTGTGTGAAGAGGGAACTAATGTCCCCAAGCTGTCCTTTGATACCCTTGGTGCCTTCTGAGATAGCAGGAGATTAAGAGGGACTAAATGCAGCTGGGAACCAGTGAGGAGCTGACCGGCTTCCAGATGCAGAGTTTGGGGAAGGGAAAGAAGCCACTCTGGGATTTCCTGGATGTGGTATCTTCAGTTTAGGCCGGGAGGATTTTGTTGCAGTGCCTGCATCTGCCAAATCCAAATAGCATTCACACCAGCACATCTGGTTCTGCTCAAATTGATTACCACCCACGGCCTAGCAAGTAACATATCCTCCGTAAGGTCACAGTCCCCTTTCTCCCCCCCTCCACCCATTTTTTTCTTAATAGAGTCTCACTGTGTAGTCCTGGCTGGTCTGGAACTTGCTATGTAGTAACCAAGCTGGTCTAATACTTCTTACTCGGCTGGGGAGCTTTTTAGAGGTGTGTGTGTGTGTATGTTTGTGTATATATGTGTGTGTGTGTGTGTATACAGGGCTGTGAGAAGATCTGAGATTTGTGGCTCCTAGACCCTGCTGGAAAGGAATCTGGAAGAGTAAAAATAAGCTGATGATAGGCAGATGAACAAGAGAGAAACCACATAATTATATCATGGGATTCCAAGCAGAAGCCCACAGATATGAGCCTTGAAGGGATCTGGAAAATAACCTGCAGAATCCAACAAAGAGTTCAGAAGCAGTTAGGCATGGAGGCACATGCCTTTAATACCAGCACTGGGGAGGCAAAGATAAGCAGACCTCTGTGAGTTTGGAGGCCAGTCTGGTTTGCATAGGCACTTCCAGGACAGCCAGGAATACATAGAGAAATCATTAAAAAAAAAAAAAAAGTTTCATAGGCCCAGTTTACCCCAGCAGGGGCCAGAAACGGCATACAGTTCCAGCAGTAGGCTGGGTTCATTACAACCTTGCTGGCCACCAACTAGGAGATTAGCCACGGGCAAGGCAGATGGACGCAATGGGGAGGGGGGACAAGGGAGGTGCCCACAGAACAAAGCAAGTGCCTAGTCATCGCCATGTGACAAGAAACAAAGAGGAACAGTGAGCTCCTCTGCACTCCCATGGCCTGAGAGGCCCCCTGCTCTCCCTAGGGTCACGTCTTAGGCTTGGATCCCCAAAGTCACTGTGACCAAGCCTTCACAAACCTGAGTTCAGTTTTCCAAGGAAGCCCCACCCCACTCTCCCCAAAGATGCCTATGGTGGACAAATCAAGAACAGTGACTTTATCAAAAGCTAAACAAATAGGAACTTCCTTTGGCTGAAGGAAACCAGCGAAGACCTACGACAAAGCAGCTTTGAAGACAGGCAGGCTGCACTCAGACACACCAAGAGGTCCTCAGCTAGCCCCTCCCCCACCTCACCCCAATACAGAGATTTTAAAACTTTCCAGTAACTAAAATAATTTAACCAGCAGTAAAAGACACTCAGGTCAAACTGCATGTCATGGCCAGACGCCCAGCTTAGGTAGCTTAGACCTTACTTTGGATGTCTGTCTTCTTACCTAGCATCCTCCTTCTCAAACACACAAGCTCATTATGGGTGGTTGTGAGCCACCATGTGGGTGCTGGGAATTGAACTCAGGAGCGCTGGAAGAGCAGTCAGTGCTTTTAACCTCTGAGCCATCTCTCCAGGCCCTGTTTTCATTGTTTTTAAGACCGGGTCTCATACATCCCAAGCTGGCTTCGAACTCATGTGGACAGCCTTGAACTGACCACTCTTCCTACCTCCACCTCTCAAATGCTGGCATGATAGGTGTGCGACGCCACGCTCAATTTCAGCACTGGGGAGGCAGAGATAAGCAGATCTCTGGGAGTAGGCCAGTCTGGTCTACATAGGGACTTCCAGGACAGCCAGGAATACAATTTCTGCACTGGTGAGCATCTAGCCCAAGGCTTCTGTGCATGTTAAACAAGCATTCTACCAACTAAACCATAGCAACAAGTTGTTTTCTTTTCGTTTTAGAGGGCGTGCGTGCGTGCGTGCGTGCGTGCGTGCGTGCGTGCGTTCGAGCCGCAATGGCCTTGAACTTCTGAACCTCCTGCTCTCCCCCTCCATAATGCTGGGGTCATATATGTATGCCATCATGTCTGACTCCAGTTCTTCCTTGGAAAGTGTTGAGTTTTTCTCTTGTTTCTGTCTTATCAGAGTTCTCTTCAGACCAATGTAGGAGTTGTCAGACATGTCTGATTGAGTAAGTTACAGGCAAGTTGTTCTAACTCTCTAGGCTTCCATGATTCTCAAATGAAAGTTTACAGTGTCGCTCTTGGGCCTGTTCCAGCAGTTGTGCCCAGTACCCACACTGGGCCTGTTTCTCCAGTTGACATTTACAAATCATTGTTCTCTCTCCTTCTGCCATAGCCAGGTCCCTAAGAGCTCTATGATGAGCTAAACCCAGTCCAGCTTGTCCAGTTAGATCTGACCTCCGTTCCTGCAGGACCTTACCTTAGCGAGTCGATCGGTCCCCTCCCACCAGCCTCTCTCCAGGTTTATAAAGCTTGTCTGAGTTACCAGGCTACTGGACACCTACATGGGGTGGTCCTCATAGATCAGGAAGTCCCTAAACCTATCAGATCCGATACTTATATTTTTCTAATTCTTTTTTATGGGGGGGGGAGGTTGAGACAGGGTTTCTCTGTGTATCTTTGGCTGGTCTGGGCTCACTTTGTAGACCAGGCTGGCCTTGAACTCACAGAGATCCACCTGCCTCTACCTCCCAAGTGCTGGGATAAAGGTGTGCACCACCACACCTGGCAATTAGACAGCTGTGAACTGCCATGTGGGTGCTGGGATTTGAACTCGGGTCAGAAGAGCAGCCAGTGCTCTTAACTGCTGAGCCATCTCTCCAGCCCTTCTAATTCCCTTTTACTATCCTGTCGCGTCCCCCCTTGTCCAGCAAGGAATGACGCAACTCACAAAAGCTCTTCTCCTGCAGTTTATTCAGGTCCCTTGAAAACAGTCT
>CAJQZJ010033780.1:4590515-4615204 GCA_907164525.1 Lophiomys imhausi
ACACACACACACACACACACACACACACACACACACACACACACACATACACACACACACACACATACACATACCACACACACACACGCGCACACACACACACACACACATACACACACACACACACACACACACACATACCACACACACACACACACACACACACACATACACATACCACACACACACACTCAAAAACAAACACGAACATTCATCAACCAATAAATAGATGGATTGGTGTCTTCACTGATTGAAAAACTCAATGAGCCAGGCTTGGTGGTGCACACCTTTAATCCCAGCACTCCAGAGGCAGAGGCAGGAAGACCTCTGTGAGTTCGAGGCCAGCGGACCTCTGTGAGTTTGAGGCCAGCCTGGTCTACAAATCAAGTCCAGGTCAGCCAGGGCTCTGTTATACAGAGAAACCCTGTCTCAAAAAAACAAAAAGAAAGATTCAAGACATTAAGGATTGTAATTCTCCTCGGAGATCGGGGATTGATTCCTACTAAATCTCAGAAAGCTTTTGTAGACAGTAATAAGAGTTCTCTAAAATTTATTCAGAAAAGACAAAGGAATGAGAATATGAGAAGAGCCAAGGAAATCTTAAAAACAAGATGTGGGGGGCTGGAGAGATGGCTCAGCCGTTAAAGGCTAGGCTCACAACCAAAAAAAAAAAAAAAAAAACAAAACAAGATGTGGGGCGCTGGGGGAGGGGTGGGCAGCTGGAAAAATGACTCAATGGTTAAGAGCACTCGTAGTTCTCTCAGGTTATCTAGGTTCAATCCTCAGCCCCATAAAGTGACTCACATCTGTCTGAAACTCCAGTTCCAGGGGATTCAGTGCCCTATGCTGACCTCTGTGGGCACCAGGAACACATGAGGTACACAGACACTTGTTCAGCATAAGTATTATACTTAAATAAAAATAAATAAATAAATCTTTAAAACAAACAAGCAAACAAAAAAACCCCAAAGCTGGACATCCTAGAGTACTACAAATCAAGGTGGCTTTAAGCTGCAAGCCTATATAATCCCAGCCTGAGGCACAGGGTAAAAGTTCAAGGCCAGTTGCTGGAATCTAACAAGACTTTGTTTCAAAATACAAAGTAGAGCAAGGGTTTCAAATGGAACCCAAGTGAGTGAGACAGTGCTTGGCTAGCACCAAAAAAAATGTAAGGAAGGAAAAGTGCCAGAGTCCAGCTCCTAAAGAAGTGTAGAGATGGTGAGGGTAAATCATAGTGTGCTTAATTGAAAAAAAGGCTACACCTTTTATATTCTATATTTCCATAGTAGCTTAATCAGGGTTACTGTTGAAAGCAGATTTAATGACTCCAAGAAATATATGATCTTTTCACAGACTGATTTTAACCTATTTTAACCCTACTTTTCAACAATCAGAATGAAAGAGGTAATCAACTTTCATTGTGTTCTCAGCGTAGCTGTGCTGCTGCGACTCTCTAACGCCAGCGTCGCCTCTCGCTTGCCGAGCTCCAGCCGAAGGAGAAGAGGGGTAAGTAAGGAGGTGCCCATACCATGGCTCGTACAAAGCTGACTGCCCGCAAATCCACCGGTGGTAAAGCCCCCAGGGAAACAACTGGCTACAAAAGCCGCTCGCAAGAGTGCGCCCTCTACTGGAGGGGTGAAGAAACCTCATCGTTTACAGGCCTGGTACTGTGGCACTCGGTGAAATCAGATGCTATCAGAAGTCCACTGAACTTCTGATTCGCAAGCTCCCCGTCCAGCATCTGGTGCGAGAAATTGCTCAGGACTTCAAAACAGATTTGCGCTCCCAGAGTGCAGCTATTGGTGCTTTGTTTGCAGGAGGCAAGTGAGGCCTATCTGGCTGGCCTTTTTGAAGATATCAACCTGTGTGCTAGCCAGTATTTTTCTTTTTTCTTTTTTTTTTAAAGATTTATTTATTATGTATACAGTGTTCTGTCTGCAGGTATATCTGCAGGCCAGAAGAGGGCACCAGATTTCATTATTGATGGTTGTGAGCCACCATGTGGTTGCTGGGAATTGAACTCATGACCTCTGGAAGAGCAGCCAGTGCTCTTAACCGCTGAGCCATCTCTCCAGTATTTTTCTTTAAAGCAATACGTTCAGCAAGCATCTAAGGCCCTATTGTTTTCAAAGGTTCAGTAACCCCACCAGGTGCCCATTTACACTTCCTCCTGAACGCTCTCAGCCTTTGCAGTCAGGGGGTAACAGACATTGGGTCTTGAGAAACAATCCCATAAAAGCAATTTTCATTTCTCAAGGGGCATGATGTTGTGTTTGCACAACATTTGCATAACAAGCATTGAGTTGTTTCCTAATTGCGTTCCTTTGTGCCTTAGTCTCACACTATGGGCCCATTCTCCTCATACACTTCACAAAGGAAGGTCCTGATATTATTCTCCTTTCCTTATGCCATACCATCCCAATTCCTTCAGTGTATGCTCCTGTATATGGCAGAGAGGGAACAAACCAGTGTAACTTCTTAACAGATTCTGCTCCTGGTGGGGCATATCAGATCTTGCCATCCATCCTGTAAGTCATGTTCCCAGGGGCACTATGCGTGTTAATGTGTTATACTTATTAACTCTCGATGACCAAGGCCTCTGACTCTAGGTCTGAGCCCATTGTTTCTCCAGAATGTGTGCTTTCATCCTTGGGACCAGGTGTAAGTGCCAAAGAGTTTCTGGAAATATAAATCTTTAACTTCTCTATTCTTGGTGCAAATGGGCGGGGGGGGGGGCAGGGGACAAAGGAGAGTCTTGTATAGGAATAGGCAGAGTTATCACACTATATGGTTCCACGGTGTTGGAGATTTTTTTCCAGGGAATTATTTTGTTTAGAAAGGCTGCCACTGCATACATTTACATCCTCTTCCAAAGCACATACGAAATTTCCATAAGGGAAAAAGCAGAAGAAAAAAAAAGTTCACATAACACATAGCAAAAATCATCAAAGATGAAAGAAAAAGGATGCTGGGGAATTGTGATCCTTGATGTCAATATGCTGGAACTTTGTCAAGCAGCAGCAGTCACCATGCTGTCCACCCACACCACAAAAAAGAGGAGAGGAGGGAGGCAGGGAGGGAAGGAGGAGGGGAGGGAGGGCAAGATACCCTGAAACCGACAATAAAGAAGAAAATGCATCCTTGATGAATCCAGTCAACAAACAATAAGTTCAGAGACAGATTCATAAGTAAGGATGCTTTGTTGTTGCTTTTTAAATTTTATTTGTGGGTGTGTGAGTGTGTATGTGTGTGTATGCGTTTGAGAGTGATGTGTATGTAAGTGTGAGAGAGACAATATGTGTGAGAGTGTGTATGTCTATGTGTGTGTGTGTGTTTGTGTGTGTCTAGGTCAGAGGATAACTTATTGGAATTAGTTCTCTCCATAACTCTGTAAGTCCTGGAGATTGAATTTAGATCATCAGGTTTGGTGGCAAGCGACATCACCCAGTGACCCATCTCGCCAGCTTTGTTCCTTCTTGAAATAGTCTCACTCTGTACCCCAGCCTAACCTTGAGCTCAAAGCAATCCTACCGTAGCCTCCTAAATGCCACAATTACAGACATGAAGCAGCACGCTCAGCTCAAATGAGTATTTATCTGGAAAACATATCTTTATCCCTACCCTACACAATACACAAAACCTGTCTCCAGATGACCAAAGGTTCAAATTTCAAAGATAAACCAATGTTCTAGAGAATAATAGGGAGAATATCGTTATAGCCTCAGGCAAACTATTAAGGGTACAATTGATTGAAATTAGAACTTTATCTTTATCAGGAGATTATATTAGAACTGGAGTGGTAGAGTAGGCTTGTAACCTGAGCTATCAGAGCTGAGGCTGGAGACTCTAAATTCAAGGCCAACCTAAGCTACTTAGACCTTTTCTCTAGAAAGACTAGGGAGATAGCTCAGGGCCTCAAGTCCAGTCCCCAACAAGGGGTAGAGCAACGTATTAGAGATAGAAGAACAAGCCACAGACGGGGTTGAGGGAGACATTTACAACACGCACATTTAACTGGTCATGAGTTTCCTCAGCTTCAGGGTTGAATGAGATAAAACATCTGGAAGTGCTGTCACAGTGCTTGGCAGATAGGAAGCCTGTTGAAGTTTTTCATGATGGGGAACTTTCTGTGACATTATGGTCAGGAAGACGCCCTACTTAGAGACAAAAATCAATGATAAGCCTTTAAATTGTTGGAAGACACTACCCATGGTGCCTTCTGTTTCAATATGAATTCATAATGTTTTTGACTAGGACAGGAACTAAGTGGCCATCCCCTTGAAATATCACTCTGCTGCTCTGCTTCTTCTGTAAAGTCTAATATTATTCCTCTTTCACTGAGAGATTGAGGCAGAGGGCTCTACCTCAAACCACTCCTAGGTAGGTCTCTCTCCTCTCTCCTTAGTATTTTCTCTCTCTGTCCTCTCTTTTCTCTGCTTCTCTCTCTCTCTTCTCTCCTCCCCTCTCCTTTCTTTCTTTCTTTTTTTTTTTTTTCTTTTTGAGACAGGGTTTCTCTGTGTAGCCCTGGCTGTCTTGGACTCACTTTGTAGACCAGGCTGGCCTTGAACTCCAGAGATCCGCCTGCCTCTGCCTCCCAAGTGCTGGGATTAAAGAAGTGTGCCACCATGCCCAGCTCTTCTTTCTTTCTTATTTATTTATTCTAGACAGGATCTCCGTTTAGCCCAGGCTGGCCTCTCTCAGTTTTCCCAAGCAGCCCAGGCCCCTCCCATTTCTGACACTACTCAGGGAAGGATCTGATGGTTCTCCAGCTCCTCTGCAAATTGGTACTTAAGGCATTTCTTAAGTTTTCGCCTGTCTTCCCCACCCCAGCTGTATCATGCATACAGACTCTGGTGCGGCTCCATACACAGTTGAAGCATTAAAGGACACTGGCAGTGTGGGTAGCATGGGAGTTTCTCCTCAGCTGTGTCAGCACACTTGGTGGGAAATCCCCCCAGAGTGTTGGAAGTTGCAGGGAGGGGCTGCTCATGAGAAGAATGCCCCCCCCCCCCATAGTAGGATTTGTCTCAATAGTCCCCAGACTTTCCAGAAACAAGCAAGAGGGGCTTTCAAGCATTTTCTAAAGGATCACCTGATCCTTGCAGACACAGGCCCAGGAAAAGTCCCTTTTCAGACAGAGAATCTTCTGAGCCACATAAATGGAGAAGCTTTTGAAGTAAGGGCAAAGTCAGAGGCTGTCATCCTGGGCAGTAACTGGAGTCTCCCTGTCAGCAGGGAAGGCAGGGCATAAGGAGAGCTTAAAGTTTCCCATAGCTATCCATTTCAACCTCCTTGCTTCTGGGGCTTGGGGGTTTTACCCACAGAGTCTAGATGCCTCAGGACACCAATACAAGCCAACCCTGACAAAGCCACCCTGTAAGTTTTGAAAACCAGCAGGCCTAAGCCTGCTTCCAGCAGCTTTCTCAGGCCCAAGCCTGCTTCCAGCAGCTTTCTCAGGCCCAAGCCTGCTTCCAGCAGCTTTCTCAAGATTTCTTGGTTTACAGAGCCTGCACACATGCCTCTCAGCCCATAACAGCCCCGGGACCAAGGATCAACCTTGCTCCCACTTTGTGGTATACAGAGAAATAAAGTGAATTAATCACACAAGGTAGTTATTTGTTTTGTTTTGTTTTTTTTTTTTTGAGACAGGATCTCTCACTAACCTAGAAATCACCAAATAGACTATGTGTTATGTGTCCTGGTTATGGTTACTATTGATATGATGAAACACCACGGCCAAAGCAACTTGAGGAGGAAAGGACTGACTTATGCTTCCATATTACTGTTCATCATCAAAAGTCAGGACAGGGGGCTGGAGAGATGGCTCAGCGGTTAAGAGCACTGACTGTTCTTCCAGAGGACCCGGGTTCAAATCCCAGCACCCACATGGCAGCTCACAACTGTCTGTAACTCCTGTTCCAAACAATCTGATGAAACACATGTAGTCAAAACACCAATGGACATAAAATAAAAATAAATTGCTTAAAAAAAAAGAAAAAAAAAAAGTCAGGACAGGAACTCAAGCAGAGCAGGAACCTAAAGGCAGAAGCTGATGCAGAGGCCATTGAGGAGTGATTTACTGGCTTGCCTCCCGTGGCTTGCTCAACTTACTTTCTTATAGAACCCAGGATCACTAGGCTGGGAGTGACCCCACCCATAATGGGCTGGGTCCTCCCCCATCCATTACTGATTAAGAAGATGCCTGACAGGCTTGCCTACAGGCCAATCTTTTTTTTTGAGACAGGGTTTCTCTGTGTAACAGCTCTGACTGTCCTACTCGCTTTGTAGACCAGGCTGGCCTTGAATTCACAGAGATCGGCCTGCCTCTGCCTCCCAAGTGCCGGGATTAAAGGAGTGTGCCACCACTGCCCCGGCTCTACAGGCCAATCTTAAGGAGGTCTTTTCTAAATTGAGGTTCCCTCCTCTTTGATGACAGTAGCTTGCACCAAATGGACATAAAACCAGCCAGTACATTGGGCTGATGGCCCAGGAGAGTCAGGGAGCCACCTAAATCTGTCTGTCCCAGTGCTGAGATTGCAAATCACATCCTCATGCTTGCAGGGTAAATACTTTGCAGACTAAGCCGCTGGCCCCCTCTTTGAGCATCTCCAGCATGCATGTAATTAGGCACTTCATACCCATCAGTTCATTTATTCTTCAGAACAAACCCAGAAGTAGGCAAGGGAGTTCATGTCATAACCCCACACCAGACAGTAACAGTTGAGAGATCAGATTAGATGCCACATACCGTTCTAAGCACTTTAGTGTGTGTTAATTCAATTTCCAAGGGACAATAAGTGGGAATCCCATCTCTGTTTCGGAGATATGGGAACTGAGGCTCAGAGCCATTGGGTGGATAGTCTGAGGTCACATCACAACAAATGGCAGAATGGGATTTGAACAGAGAGTACTTAGCACCCCATGGCCCCGGCAAAGCAGGCAGCTTAACTAACTGAAAACCCTAACCCTCCCTCCCTGCCATTCTGCCAAGTGAGCCACAGCGACCCTCCAGGTCCTGTGATTGATCTCCTTTTCTCTACCTAAGCGGTAACTAGCTTCCCTTACCCCCAAGGCAGAGCCCTGCTCAGCAACATCCCTCTGTGTCAAGCTGGCAACACCAGAATCCAGTCTAGCCTGAATCCTTGGCCAGATGTTCTCCCTCTATTACTGCGGGCTGGTTGGACCAGGTCATTAACCTTCTTGTGTGGGTCCCCATTGGAAGCGCCTGGATAGGAAGTGGAGGAGGAGTTTCAAGGGACAAAAGAAAGTCCTCTGAGAGCTGTCTTCCCCCCAAGGAAGGGGAAAGACAAACTGCCTGGGAGTAGGGGAGAAAGGTGCTGGGACTGTGTTCTGGGGTTGTGGGGGAGGGGTTGCCTAGCAACCACTGGGCTCAGCACAGTCACAAAGCAACAGGTTGGCCCACAGTTCCGGCAAGCCTCATCCTTGACTAGTCAGTCCTCTTACCCATTCTGGTCAGGCACCAGGGGCTTCTTGCTTTTATGCTGTAGTGGACATCTTCCTGGTGAGTTCAGGGACTTCCCTGAAGGGCAGGAAATGAAATAGACTCTGGCTCCAGGTGAGGACAAAGGAATTGGGGATAAGAGGACAGACATCCTGTGGTTAGATTGGTAGCTACCTTCAGAACTTTTGTACCTGACTGTCAAGGAGCCCAGGGTCAGAGGCAGGGGAGGGGAGGGATGGGCCACAGTGCCCTCATCTGTCTCTCCTGCTAGGTTCCCACAGACCCTGCTAGTGTAGGTGGTGACTCATAAGCTTATTGAAGCACTTTAATGGGTCACATATAGCATTCATAAAGAAAAAAAGATGCATGCATCCATGTATATCATATGTATATCACATATATCATATATATCACATGTATCACTGTTTCGAAGTATTCCCGTGTCTGGTGTGTCACACACACACACATTAACACACATGTGAATTGAAACCTGAAGAAAAATGGATTTCTTGCTGTTGTCATAGTCAAAAGCATTTGAGAGTTTCTATTCTAAAGAGCACCTTTTCCTGTAGGCGGGTGGATGAGGGACTTCCAAATGCCCTGTCTTCAAGCATGAACCATCTAAGCACCCGAGAATCCAGCCCCTGCCATCGCTGATTCCTGCCTGAAGCTTCCTGAAGAGGAAGCCCTGCTCACTGTTTTTAGACAAAAGATCAGGAGCCTGTGAGTCGGATGCCGGCTGCTGGTCAAGGCTGTGGAGCCTCACATGAGGCAAAACCATCATATACTAACCTGATGGAGGTGGTACAGAGGCCTCTCAGAGAGCCTTGCAGATCTGTGTCTCTGAGGGCCTTTCTCAGAGTGCACTCAGATCCTGTCCCCAGCACTTGCATCAGGTCTATAGATTTTACCATAACTCAGCAGGTTCTGATATCTGTCGCTGTTGGTCCATTTCCTTTCATTGGTTTACTTAGTAGTGGATTGAATGTAAATGTGCCACCCGTACAAGAAGCATGGCATCCCCACTAATATCTCCGGTGTACTCTTCCCCTCGTCTCACCCAAGAATGCCACTAGGGGCATTTCCTTAGTTGTTTCATTGTCTGACCTCATGTTTGTGAAAATTCTGTTTGCCTGGGAACTTGTGTGTATGTGTGTGTGTGTGGACGTGTGTGTGGGGTTGTATAGTGTGTTTATGGTATATATGTGTATGGATACGTATGTAGAGGAGGGTGTATGGAGTGTGTGTGTGTCTATATGGATGTGTGTGTGAGGGGTATATATGGATGTGTGTGTATGGGTGTGTGTATGGTGTGTGTTTATGGTGTGTGTGTATATGAATGTGTATGTATGGTGTGTTCGTGTGTGTCTATATAGATGTGTATGCATGTGTGTGTGTTTATGGTGTGTATATGGATGTGTGTGTATGGGTTGTGTATATGGTGTGTGTGTGTGAGTGTGTGTAGAGGTCAGAGAAAAACTTGGAGGAGTCAGTTTTCTCTTTCCATCATATGGGTTGCAGGAACTAAATTCAGGCTTGGTAGCAAGTGCCTTAACCTGTTAAGGCATCTTGTTGATCCTGTGAAATTTTACTTTTAAAAGGCATTTCAAAGTTTGGGCACCTTTAATCCCAGCAGTCTGGAGTCAGAGGCAGGCGGATCTCTGTGAGTTTGAGACCAAGGTTAGCCGGGTCTGCATATTGAGTTTCAGGCCAGCTAGAGCTAAATAGTGAGACCCTATATCACTGGTTCTCAGCCTTTCTAACACTGCGACCCTTTAATACAGTTCCTCATATTGTGGTGATCCCAACCATAAAAGTATTTTGTTGCTATTTCATAACTTTAATTTTGCTACTGTTATGAATCACAATGTAAATATCTGATATGTGACCCCTGTGAAAGGGCCATTTGACCCTCAAAGGGATCTCAACCCTGAGGGTTGAGAACCTGCCACCCTATATGGTGGTCTTTTTCATGCTAAGCACTGAGTTTGGAAGACTTCTTCCATGCTGTGGCTGTCACTGTGGTTCATTGCCTTTCACACCAACCCAAATGCTCCATGGTCTGAATGTCTTATTCAGACATGGTCTCCCTGGCTTATTCATATTTTCAGCTATGTGACAGCACTGGATTTTTGCTGTTTTGGACCCTCTGAATTACACTGCTCTCACACACAGCCCGTGTTACACAGCTGAAGGAGTTTTTCTTGGGCCTGGGAGAGAAACTACTGGGTTCAGTTTCACCACATACTGTCCCCTTCTCCTCAGATCGTCTGTTCCAGTTTTTGCACCTGCCACCAGTCCACCAGAGCTGTGCCACCCATCACATCGAGAATGCTGGCATTAGGATTCTAGTCTTTTTATCTCTCATTGAGAACCCTGCGATGACTACAGAGGTGAAAACCCAGTTGGCTGAGCATCCACTAGCGAGGTGAAGACCTAAATGCACATGGGCTAGAAAGAAGTGCATGGGACCAACAGGGAGATGAGGCAGGCTAGAAGACAAAGGTAGACTTGGAGGAGTTCTGTAAATTGGGGCGCAAGTTCCAGGAAAGGCTCCTCCTCACCTTGGAATGTCATCCAACAGAGCCTGGGTAGCTGCATGGGCAAAGGTCTCTGACGTACACAGTAGGAAGCAGGGATGCAGCACAGGGGCTCTGGAGTTCCCAGTGACTTCCCCTTATTTGGGAATAGAGAAGGCTCTGAACTCACCACTTCAGAAAGGTTTACTTTATTCCTTTAAGTCCCAGATGGCCCAGAGCTGAAAGGAGAATGGAACAGGACACTCAGGGGGCTGCCCAGCGACACCCTCCCAGGAATCAAGGGAGACACGACTTGCTTAGCTTACTCCCAGTCCACCTCCACTCCATCAAGGGACCTCCCTCCAGCCAGGGCCAGCAAGAGAAGCAAATGCAAAAAGCCACCAGGCAGGTGGTAGAGCAGGCACCTCCTGGGACACCTTGGGATCTAGCCCGATGTCCTCCTCTTCCTTCAGGGACAGAGGCTAAGCATCCTCAGAACCTTGGCATGGGGTGGGGTGGGGTGCAGGGCTGGGAACCTGAGACAGCTGGTCTCTGGCCTAGCCCCAAGCAAAGACAAAAGCTGGACGCTTCCCTCCCTGCGCTTTGGAGTCAGCTCCGCGTCTCCTGGGAGGGACCACGTGGGTAAAGGACTCTCTAGGACTGCCCTGGCATTGGTTCTAGTTCTGGCCTTTGGGTGCTGAAACTGAGATAAGAATGACACAAGGGAGGGTGACACCCTGAAGCTGGCTTCTTGGGGTTGCCAAAATTTTGGCTTGGGGAAAAACCCCTGGTGGGGCCAGACCCTGTTCCCGGGGGAATGTTTATAAGGGGTGTTTGGCGTACCCTAGGGGTGTGTGGTGAGTAGGTATGTCTGAGGCTTCTCTTTCTGGTTTTAGATCTGGTCTCAGGAAGAAAGCTGGGATCCTGGGAGGTTCCATCTGCTCTCTGACAGATGGGCCCCAGCTCCCTACCAAGGCATCTTAGGAAGACAGAGGCTCATTGGGACCGGATGGCATCACTGGGAAAGGATTCTGGGGGAATGAAGCTTTGGGGGGGCCAGAGGGTGGGGGTGCCATGAAGGCAGCCTCTGGGACTGGGTTCCATGATAGGCACTTGAGTCCCGAGGCTTGGTGAGTCAGAGGATTCAACATTCGCCTCTCTTTAATCATCCCCATTCAGCTCAAAGGCAGAGCTGGAGCCTGAAAAGAAAACAGGGAACTTCCCAAAGAGCCTGTGGTCCCGGGCATTGTGGATTTCGAGTTGACCCAAAAGGAGCCGAAGACTGCTAAGACCCAAACGCCCAGTGCCTACCGCTTTGGACGCCTCAGCCACCATTCTTTCTTCTCCAGACATCATCTCCAACCACATCGAGTTACATACCTCCAAGGTAGGGAAAAGTGCACAGGATCTGGCTACAGGGGCCTGCAGAGGTGGGTGTCACTCATTGGCCATGAGATCTGGGCATGAATTCTTACCTGTTCCAGGAAGAGCCTAGAGAGCATGGGGCCTGACCTGGGATGGGGGTGGGGTGTCCCTAGGCTTCCCAGTGGCCAAACCAGGACTGACTCAGGGGACTGGAGAAAAGTACAAGAGTATAAGGACATATCAGAAATCCCCTACAGAATTTCCCTCCTTCTGAGTCAAGGAAGGGAGGGATGATGGGGGTCCCAACCCCAGAACTGTGCTGCCTTCTGATTCATGCTGCTTGGTCCTTTTGGCCATCCACCCACGCACCCACCTGCAGCATTTGTAGAGTATGAACTACAGGAGGGCACTTGTCTGGACTCCAAGGGCATGCCAATATGCAGAAACAGACTGCTGCCACTGCTGCCCTGGTGCTGACATCCAGCTGGGAAGGATAAGACATAGACTAGGGATGTCGATGTCAGTCTACAGAGGGGAAATGACCATTTTCAGAAGGTTGTCACAGGATTCCTAGTCAATTACATGGTCTTGGGAAAGACTGGAGGAGGGAAGAATGGGGACCATAAACATGAATCAATCAAACACAAGAACATCCTGCAGAGGGACACAAAAGTTGTGGTTTTGTTGCAGGTAAAGCAGGAGAGTCCTTTGGGTGTCTGGAGCAGAGTAAATAGAGGGGAAGAGATAGGTTCAGAGAGGCACTGGAGCCGGATCAGGAAGATCCTGCAGGCCATTGATGCTGTAAGCCACCTCAGCCTGACTTGGTGTATATCCCTCTAACCTTAGCATTTGGAATGCAGAGGCCGAAGGTTCACCACAAATGTAAGGCCACCCTGGTCTACATAAGAGGTCCTGCTAGCCTGTGCTACCTAGTGAGATTTTGCCTAATAATAATAACAATAATTAATAATAATAATAATCACTCACTGAATCAAGTGGGGCCATTGGGAGGGTGACAGAGTAGAAGAAGTGACCATGAGAGATATTTGAACAGGATCACACTGTCCTTGATGGAGTCTAAACATCAAGCAGTGGAAGATTCCATAGCTCTAAGTCTAGAGGTACAGAAGGGAAAGGCCTTGGGATCTGACCACTGACTTCAGGTGAAGTGTAGGGCAGAGAATCAACGTCATTCCTTAATGGTCAGCTTAGGAATAAAAAATAAAGAGTACTTCAATACCAAGAAGCCCCCCAAAGGCCAGTGGAGGAGGGGCTAGAGGCGGGGAGGAGCCGCCAGTGGAGGAAGCAGATGGAACAGGCTAGGAGAGCCATGAGAACCATTTGAGAAGTGCATTGTGAAGACACAAGAGAGCAAAGCTTTGGATTAAGAGGGTGAGAGAATTTGGAGATATTAAAGAAGATGAGGAGAAGCCAAGGAGCAAGGAGAAGCCAGTAGAGTGAGGACCCTGGGACCAGTAACCATGCTGTTCCTCGCCTCTGGGCTTGGTGATATGATTGCTCAGACTCTGGACAGGAAGAGTCCTCATGTGCAGACTCTCCTCCATCCCAAATAGGCTAGTAACAGAAATTCTAATTCCTTCTCTATTGTCCTCACTGCCTACCACAGTCCCCCCACATGTGTGCATATGTGTGTGTGTGTGTGTGTAGATGGGGAGGCCAGACAACAATCTTGGCTATTGTCTGTCCCAAGCACCATCCCCATTCAGCTAGGATGGCTGGCCCATGAGCACTATAGACCCTCCTGTCTCCACCTACCCAGATCTTGGATTACAAGCATAGGCCACCAGGCTTGGCTTTCTGTGTATACGTGTGTGCACATTCATGTTCATGAATGTGGGTGTACCTGTGCCCAGGTATGTTTGTGGAGGTCAGAAAGTAGCCTCAGCCGTCAGTCCTTGCCTTCCACTTGGTCCGATACAGAGTATCTTTGCTTTTCCCCTGTATATGGCAGGCTAGCTGGCCAGTAAGCTTCATGGATATTTTCTTTCTACCCCCCATCTCCCCATACCTAAGAATACTAGATTATAGATGCCCATACTATGAATCTGGTTTTTATGTGGATCCTGGGGATTCAAACTCAGATCTTCACATTTGCATGCAAGCAGTTTTACTCACTAAGCCAGTTTTACTCACTCCCAGCTCTTTTCTAAAGTCATGGGTCTAAGCATGTACTTACCAACTGAACTGTCTCCCTAGACCCCACTGTCTTCATTGTAAGCCACCCACAATTCACTGACCTGTCATGGGAAGCCAGGTCCTATGAGGACCTAACTCTTGTTTTGCCTCTGTCCAATTCACTGGTGACCCTGAGTATATCCTTTTTGTTCTTATGCCCATGAGTAAGGTGGCTGCTGGTCTGGGTTGTTGGGTCTGGTGACATGAGTTTCTAGTTACAGGAGGTAGAGGGCCTGGAGCACTCCCTGCCCCTCACCACCTCTTTCCAGTCCCCTGGAGCTCCTGGGGACCAGCCCACAGATCTCATTCCCTCTGTAGATCTCACTGGGAAGCCTGTCTGCATGGTGAGGGACGAGTTCTCTCTGGCACCCTTGACTCAGTCTGCAATCTTATCCTGCTGTCTGATGCGGATGCCTACCATCTCTGACCCCATCGGGGACCCACAGTCCAATCGGAAACCCCAGTTTTCTTCTTCTGGTAGGTACTTTGGCCACACACGCTTCTACCTGGGATTCATGCCTTTCCCAAAGTGTGTGGTTGGGCAAGGGCCTGAGAAGGAAAAGACCATTTTTCTTCATCAGCGTTACCCCCTTTCCTCATTTCCGGGGTCAATCTCATATGTTGTGCCCAAGGCTCTAACCTTCAAAAAAGTGTACCGGTTTGGATTTGAGAAGTAATAAAGAGCAGGAGTTAAGACGATTTTGGCCACAGTCATGTGACTTGGAGCTAGAGACAAGAGTGACACTTGTAATATTCAGTGACATGTACACTCAGGAAGTGGTTTATCAGGACCTCCAGCCATGATGATGTTGGAGGGACTTTGGAGGACAAGCCCTGCTTTTCTGCTTCTATGGGTTGGGAGAGCCAGGAAGGTAAGGTGTGGTAGAGATCCTGTCACACAGGGTGGCAGACAGGACTGGGCAGAGAAGTTTGAGAGATGCCTGCAGAACATTGGATCTGCCTGGAGAGTGGTTTGGTCTCTTAACCACAGGCATGCCATCTTTACCAACTCTCAGTGTTGGCTCCAGGCATCTTAAAGGGAAGAGAAGTCAGATCAGACTGCTTGCATTTAGACACAGTAGCCTAATGCCCTCCAGCATCCCCTGGAGAGGACTCAGGGAGATTGCCAGCATGAGCAAACCCTGTTCCCATGGTGGTTTCTAAGCCTTCTCTCTCCAGGGCAGAAAGGCTTGCAAAATGGGGGCCCACTTCTGCCTAAAACCTTCCCCCTCCATCCCAGTCCTGATGAACACAGGGAGGGCAAACAGCCCCTCACCCCCAGATCTTGTCTTTTCCTCTCAGACACCTGGAAGAAGAATTTAAAGGAGCTGGCTTCCCAAGTGGCTGTCTTCATGAAGGAAATCGAGTCAAACACTAATGAGGTCGGTGCTGAACAAAGGATCGAGTCTGGAAAGAAAGCCCTTGTAAGTTCCTGCAAAGCTCAGTGGCTGGCACTGGACGGGCTGGACCGTGTAGCAGTGAAGGTCACAGAAGCACAAAGTTACATCTAGCAGAGAAATCCAGGAAGGGACCCCAGAAGCACCCCCTAGAGCAGCGGTTCCCAACCGTCTTGACACTGCAACCCTTTGATGCAGTCCCTCATGCTGTGGTGACGCCCCCAACCATAAAACTATTTTTGCTGCGGCTTCATAACTGTAATTTTGCTACTGCTATGAATTGTTTTTTTTTTTTTTAATTGTTTTTGAGACAAGGTTTCCCTGTGTCGCCTGGGCTGTCCTGGACTCGATTTGTAGACCAGACTGGACTGCTACAAATTGTAATCTAAATATCTGATACGCAGGATGGTCTTAGGTGACAACCCCCACCCCCACAAAGGGTCTCGACCCACATGTTGAGAACTGCTGCCCTAGGGCCATCCATGGGTGCTTATAAGGGAAGACTTCTGAGCAGAAGCCCCAGACCCACCTTAGGACATCTTTAGAGAACAGGGTCTGGGGCACAGGGTAGAAGTGGACAGCTATGAGAGGTGAAAGGAAGGCTGGCTTTGAGTGAAGGGAGGAAGAATTTGCTAACTTCCCCACACAGGTTAGCATCCAGTCTCATCAGGAGTGAAGAATAGCTTGAGGTTTTCAGATAGAATGGGAATGACCTCAAGGGTGCTATTCATGGACAAAGCAGTAAGGGAAAGTGATCTTGGGACAGATCTGGCTCTTTGTAATGCAGTGTGCTTTGGGCAACCTGTGTGCAGAGGTAGGGGCATGGGTTCTTGCCCCTGCTTGCAACTAACTCATTATGGTGCTCAGGGTAACTCCGCTAAGTGTCCAGATCTTATTTTCTTTAAAAGGCGGAGAAATGGGTGTGCCTGTACACATCTCTCATCTCAGAATTAGGGGGACAGAGGCAGGAGGATTATCACAAGCTTAAGGATAGCCTGCTTCATATAGTAAGTTCCAGGCCTGTCAATACTGCTTACTGAGGCTTTGTCTCAAACCAAATAAAAGCAAAACAAGTAAACAAACCAAGAAAAAAAATGGGGAGAGAGATAGTATATATTTTAGCTAGAATTACAAGGGCAGGAGGCTCTAAGTCTACCTTGCGCCTGAGGCTTCCAGGGCAGAGAAAGGCTCTCAAGGGCTGGGAAGACAGCTCATTCAGAAAACACTTGCAAAAAAAACAAGACAAGACAAAACAAAAACAACAACAACAAAAGGGCTCACTTACTTTGTAAGCATGGTAGAACATGCATTTAATCTGTCAGTGGCAGAGGCAGGAGAATCTCTGTGAGTTTGAGGCCAGCCTGGTCTACACAGTGAGTTCTAATACAGCTAGCTCCATGTAGAGAGAGCCTGTCTCAAAAACAAAACAAAAGCAAGCAAGCAAGCAAACAAACAAAAACTTACCTTATATGAGGTCCCAAGTTCAATCTTCAAAACCACTTTTAAAAAGCCCTGGGCAGGAGGGGTGGGAAGGGGCTGGAGAGATGCTCAGTGGTTAGGAGCACCGACTGGTCTTCCAGAGGAGTTCAGATTCAGTTCCCAGCATCCATATGGTGGCTCCCAGCCATTCGTAATTCCAGTTCCAGGGGATCAACAGAAGACACTGAACACATGTGGTGTATATCCATACTTGCACACACACACACACCACAATATTAAATAAATATGAAGAAAAAGAAGAAGAAGAAGAAGAAGAAGAAGAAGAAGAAGAAGAAGAAGAAGAAGCCTGGCATAAGGATGCATGCGTTGTAATCTTTGCTCTGGAGAGGCAGAGACAAGCAAGTTCCAGGCCAGAGAGAGTCTTTGTTTCAGGAAAAAAAAAAAGTGTGAAGAATGACACTTGAGGTTGTTCTCTGACCTCCCTGCACACCTGAGCATCCATGTGTACCTGTATACACATGACAATGCAAAAAAACCCCACATGTATACACACACAGGGCGGGGGTGGGAGCAGCAGAGAAGAAAGTCTGTTGAACTGTGAGGAGCAGACCTCAGACAGAGGGATAACTGAGCCAGGAATTAGGGTTGACGCAGGGACCTTTACAAAAGGACACTACTCCCATATCTCTGATGTTTTGGAAGAGGACTTGCCTCTGGAGGAGACCACTAGGGGCATCTTCATTTAACCCTGAGATGCTGAATTGGACTGCAGGGGGAGCCAGGCCAATGAAGAAGGACCTGGGACAAGGTGAACACGGCTTGATAGCATCCTCGAGCCCTGCTAGGATTTGGGGGAGGCAACATGTGACTTTATTCCTCTTTACCTTTTCCCACCTGCCTTCTCCCACCCTCACCAGCTCCTCATCTCTGGTCACTTTTATCCCAGCAGAAGGAAGAGCCTCCTCTGAGGGAACACGGAGCGAAGTACTCAGCTGAAACTGGTAGGCTTATCCCTGCTTCCAGCCAAGCCCTCAGCCGCCGCAGCCGCCAGAGCCAGCGGGGCCACCCTTCTGGCAGAGATGGAGGAGCCCAAGCCTCCATTCTGCAGGACCAGGAGCTGCTGGTAAGCCCTACTCTGGAGGCAGGGACTGCAGTGGTCTCCGCCTCCAGGTTCCCAGGCCTTCCGAGTCATCGCCCTTCTGGTCTTCCTCAGAGAGGCTTCTCCAGAAACGCTGCCCACTAAGACTGTAAGACCAGAAAGACCCTGCCCCAGGAGTGAGTGTTCTGGGTTCTGACCCCTCTCTGCCTCTAGGTAGCCTGTTGTCATCCTGACCTGACCCTCTCTGTGTAAATCATTGGCCAAACTGGGAGCATGCGTACATTCGTTACCACTGCCTTAGGACTGAAGCAGTCTTCCAGTGTCAACAGTCACTGTTCTTGAGAAAGCTGCCCAGGGACTGAGAAGCTAGGAGGAATGGGTCTGCCCAGTGCATTCTCAACCCACAGCCTGCGAGGCTAGCCTGAACTGGGCCTCCCATGCTCCTTTTCTCATCGAGTCTTGAGATGAGTCCCCACTGTGGGACAGTGGAAGAGGGCACTGGCAAGCCCTTGGAAGTGCATGAGTGTCCCCCTCAGAGCCAGAGTGTCACTACCTCCCTCTGTAGAGCAGGGCTTTGAGGCCCAGAGACATGGATAGATCAGATAAGTCCCAAGATCCCCATTCAACAGATGGAGGAGGTTTGGGCTCTGTTGGGTAGTTCTGTGGCTCAGGTCCCCAAAGGATGACCAGCATGGCCAGGCTAGAATTGGTACTTTCTCCATCACAGGGCGGCCTCACCGCACCTGAAGTTAGGTTCTCAGGTCCCATGGGGAGGGGGCCCAGGGAAGGTAAGGAGGATGGGAAGGATGGGGAAGGGTCAAAGGGCAGTTCTGGGTGGGCCACCACTACAATCGGGTGCTGGGGGACTAGGGTGGGCATCTAGCAGGTACAGGCCTGAGGGAGAGGCCCAACCCAGTTCCTACTCCACCAAGGACTAGGTGGGCCTGCTGGGGTCTGATAGACCACTCCAGGTCCTTGGGAAGTCTGTCTCGAAAGTGCTAAGAGAACCCCACTTTCCTAGGATTCTCAGGGGTCCACCTCCCACCGAGGGTACCCACTCCAGGCTTCCATAGCTACAGCCGCCACCTGCAAGTTGGCTTAGGAAGTCCCCAGAAAACATCCAGGACACAGCTGGACCATATCCCGCCGCTACTTGACTGGAGGAGACAGGGGAAGCTACTGGCTGAGGAGACAGCTAGGACCAGAGATTTCCCGCTGCCTCACTGGATGGAGCCCCTCACTAGGCATTTGGCAGAAACAATCCACTCTACCCAGCAGGCTGCTAACAGCGCCTCCCCCACATCCCGGCTAACACTTCCAGATCCTTGGAGCTCCTGGGTGGGGAAGCCTGTGGGGTGCCCCAAGTCACCATACAAAAGACTTGCAAGACTCGGTGCATCTCTGAGGAGGTGACAGGCCAGCTCTGATTTAGCTGTCCCAGTGAGGGGCCCTAGGTTCCATCTAGCCAAGTGGAGACTATGGCACTGAGGGGTCTACCTGTCTGATATCTGAGGCTTGATTATGTTCTAAAGTCCCCAATTGATGTCGTCCTTTCTCAAGGCCTCACTTTTTTTTTTTTACCTGCCCACCAGGGAACCTAAGTGTATCCCTCTAGAACAATTGTGATAGGGGGGAAAAACCCCCTCCTCATAGTGCTGGATCCCACGGAGGAACCTGTAGAGGAACCAGTTTGGCCAAGCATGTGGCCCAGGGACCCTATGTCGAGTGGAGGAGTGTGCTGTGTCCTGAACCCATATTTGCTTGCACTTCTGGCTAGAGTGTGACAGGGTCTCCCACTGACCTTAGCCTGTTCTCTTATACACAGATCTTGGAGCTTCTTTGTCAGATTCTACAAACAGATTCTTTAAGCGCCATTCAGTTCTGGCGGCTGTACGCTCCACCAAAAGGTGAGGACACCACAATGTGGCCCTCGAAGTATGGGGACTGCCAAGATCTTGCCCGTGTTCTTGATCCTTCAGGACAGATATCTACCCCAGGGCCTTCTCTCTTTTCTCTTAGTCTCAAAGCATCCCAAAGTCTTCCCATCATCACTCCCCCCCACTTCCCCTACTTCTCAGCAGTATTTCCATCACTCTATTCCTTGGAGGGGACCCCACTTTAGTACTGACCTCAGGCATAGGTGTCTGGGATGGGAAAAAAAATCCAGAGTGTTCCTAGCAGACACAGCCACTCCCAGCTGCTTTAGATATATGTGCACAGGTGTAAATACAAGAACACACAGGCTTCTACACAAGAACCCACAAGTACACATCTGCTTTGGGACAGTGTGGGGAGGGCACATCTCCAGGGAAGGAGCTAAAGTTCACTGGAGGGAGGTTTCTGGATGGAGAAAGGAGTTGGAGGTGGGAAAGGGGAGTAAATCCCAGCAGATTTCCAAATATGGCAGGGGTGAGGTGGGCATGGGGAGGTAGGGAGGTGGGAGGTGGTGGAAGGGGCCAACAACAGATGGATATGGCTTTTCTGGAAGGAGAGAGTGCTGAAGGGCTGGCTGAGGGCTCTGCCCACACAGCTCTAAGCACTGTGGGACCTTCCATGGGGGCTGGGGAACCAATGAGAAAATGTAGGATGATTACAGAAAGCTGTCCTTCACCAGGCTCGGGACTGGATGAAGCAGGAAAAGGGTAGGGCTGAGGATACCACCCTGTGCTGTGTTTTCAGAGAAAGACTTGGCGCTGGGGCTTCTGCAGACCGCAGTGGCTCAGCTTATCCCCCAGCCCCTCCCCTCTATCCCAGATAAGAAGCTCTTGAACCAACTCCAAGAGCTTCAAGAACCTGCTCAAGAGATTCAACAAGTGGCCTACAGGTGGGCTCCAGGCCCCTTACCTGCCCTTCTGTTCCTGGAACCATGCTCTCATGGTCAACATCTGCCTTCCCTGGCTTAGTGACCCACCTATAATCCTACCTCTATAGCTTGGGGAAAGGAAGGCAGATCTTGAAGAAAGCTGGTTAGCTAGACTAGATGTATCAGTGTTTGGGATGCAGTTGAGAGACTCTGCTCAAGGAAAAGGGTGTAGAACATCCATGTGGGTGCTGGACCTCTGGTCGCCACACTCTTGCACAGCAAGTACCCCAGCCAGACACTGAGGATTGAAAACTGCAAAGGTGAGGAAAGGCTGGGGAAAGACCTCTCAGGAGGTGGAAGGGACAAATGGAAGAGGGGCACTACTGTGCCTTGGATGAGAAATCCTGAGTCAACCTCTTCACCCTGCCCCTGGAGCCTTATGCCAGAGTTATAGGGAAAATGATGTATGTGAAGGGCTGCAGCAGCTTACAGCTCACATAAGGTAGAACATTAGCAGCTTGCCCAGAAGAAGCTTGACAGGCAAGGGGCTATGGGAAAGACCGTACAGGTGGCTGTCTCTTAGGACTCCAGACAAGGGGGACCTTGGTTCTCCATGGCGCTAGATGCACAGCTCTCTGGTTCCTGCTTAGGAGGTGCAGAGAGGTGCCTGGGTCCGTGCACAGACAGTCCCGCGCCAGGGTCTGCAGGAAGGGGTGTCTTGCTTTTCCTGAGAGCTGGCGGCCAACCACACCTATGCCACCTCCCAACTCCTACCCAACCCACCATCTGTGGACTCAACCTCCAGAGTCTTTTGTATTTGGTTATAGCCCATCCCTGAAGAAGACGAAGACACCACCTCTATCCAAGACAGAGAAACCAGGTAAGAGAGAGCCCACCAAGAGAACAATTCTAGAGGCACACTGAAGCAAGCTCTGGCTGGATTCCTGCCCAAGGAAATTGGTTCACTTTTTCACACAGCAAAAACTTATTGTGTACTTACTATGTGTCAGGCTCTGGGGAGTCATGAGGGAAGAATTGCAACAAGTTCCTTTGTCATGGGGGCTTGTATCTTAGAGAGGGAAGGTGTACAAAGGACAGAATCCCCTGGGAGGACAGCAGGTGAATGTGGGAGGACTCCCTGCCCTTAGCCACAGAAGCTTCCACTTGGGAATGTCCAGGAAGAGTCAACAAGTAGAACTCCCTCCTCCCTAGTATACTGATGGAAGAGCAAGCAGGCTAGGGTATCGGACCTTATGGGTGGGGGGCAGCAGTATGAGGTAAGACAAGACAGGGTCAGCCTCTTGAAGAGTTGTAGGACACTCTGGAGGTTGTGGGCAGGGTGTGGTATGTCTCTGTGGTCACTGTGCAAGGCATGGATGGGGGCGGTGGTGATGACAAGAAGGGACAAAGGAGCCCATAAAAGAAGCCTCTGCAATGGACACAGTATCTTAGACCAGAGTGTGTTGGAGTGGGGTAGCAGATGGAGGGAAAGAAGAGAGTGTTTGTCAACAGTGACTCTGAGTCTCCCTTATCAAGCTGTGCGTGGTCCCAAGTGTCCTGCAGAGTGTCCGGCATGCAATAGGTACTTGATTCATTTTTGTTATCCAGATGAGAAAGGACCTGGGAATGGTACATCTCACAGAAGGGAGCCTGTTTGTCCCGGTCCCCAGCTGAACTGAAGGCAAAGCTGGCCTTGACCTTTGCCTACCTCCCTATCTGCTCTTTCCTCTCGCCACTGTCTCTCCCATTCTCTAGAGTTCATGGGCAAAGCCCAAGTCCTCCGAGTGCATCCCAGCGAGGACCCGGAGGAAAAAAAGACCAAGTCAAAGATCGAGGGCTGAGGAGCACAAACCAGAGCACTGAGATTTCTGCCTAGCTCAAAGGCAGCTTCTAAGTGTGGGGAGGGGGCTCCAGTCCTGCTGCCTCAACACCAGCCCCTCGTCTCCAACAATACTCTATTAAATAAAATGCCACCTTCCCTGGATGAAGGCAGTTTTACCCTTCCACGGGAGTGTCTGTATTTATTCTAGAAGAGTAGAACGCCTTCCCATGGAGACAGCCCATGGTACCACCCAGAGTTAGCAAGGGTCTTCACAACAGTTAGTGTAAGCAAGATACTCTCTCAGAGGCCTGTCTTGTAGGTGATTCTAGACCCTGTCAAACTGACAACTAGCGTGGACCATCACGGCCACCATGTCTGGCTCTGACTTCCAACGTTAAAACATCCCGTTTCTAAAGCCCTCAGCCATTCTGCTGGGTTTTCTCCCCCCAGTGGCAGTGTAAGTGACAACTGTGCTTTCTGCTGTCTCTCTGGCTTTACCTTCACCTTGCCTCTAGTTGCTTCTATATCTACTTCCATCCATTTTTGAGAAAAGTGGCCAGATAAATAGGAAAGCTGTCATCTTAGCCACTAAGAAGGTGTGGTGGCTTGAATAAGAATGGCCCCCATAGGCTCCCATATTTAGACGCTTAGGGAGTGGCACTATTTGAAAGGATTAGGAGGTGTGGTCTTGGAGTGGTTGTGGCCTTGTTGGGGTAGGTGTGGCCTTGTTGGAGGAAGTGTGTCACTGGCAGTGGGCTTTCAGGTTTCAAAACTCCATGCCAGGCCCAGTGTCTCTTCCTTTCTTGCTGCCCGTGGATCCAGATGTAGAACTCTCAGCTCCTTCTCCAGCACCATGTCTGACTGCATGCCACCATGCTTCCTGCCATGATAATAATGGACTAAACCTCTGAAACTGTAAGCTAGTCCCAATTAAATGCTTTCTTCTATAAGAGTTGCCATGGTCATGGTGTCTCTTCACAATAATAGAACATTGACTAAGTCAGAAGGGTACTGGCCCCTCCATTGTGGGACTATTACTCCATCCATCTTGGGAGATGTGGGACTCTGTACCTAAAGTTCTTGTCTTGTCTGTTTGAACAACTACCACACAAATACGTTGGATTATGCAATTCACAGACAGCTGAAGTTCATTTTGAGCTCTGAAAGTTGAAAAGTCCAAAGGCAAGGCTCTGGTAGGTTTGGTGTCCAGTGAGGATCTGTCACTCTTGGATGCCCTTGCAGAATGGCAGAACAGGAAGGCAGACTCCCCCAAGTCCTTTTATTTTTACTTTTATTTTTTTATTTTAGGTTTTTCGAGTCAGGGTTTGTCTGTGTAACAGCCCAGGCTGTCCTGGATTCATTCTGTAGACCAGGCTGGCCTTGAACTCACAGAGATCAGCCTGCCTCTGCCTCCTGAGTGCTGGGATTAAAAGCATGCACTACCATGCCTGGCCATTACAGACAGTTGTGAACTGCCATGTGGGTGCTGGGGTTTGAACTTGAGTCGTTTGGTAGAGCAGCCAGTGCTCTTAACCACTGAGCCATCTCTCCAGCCCTCCAAGTCTTTTTATAAGGGTGCCTGTTCATGAAGTGAAAACCCTCATGAGCCAATCCTTTCCAAAGGCCTACTTTTCCACACTGAGACATGGCTCACCACTTATCTCAGACTGGCTATAAACTACAATCCTCTTATGTCAGTCTATTAAGTGATGGGGTTACAAATGTGAGCCACCACACCGGGCCAAGTCCCAATTGCTAAATATTACCAGTAACCTTGGGGACAGTGCTTAATACTATTATCTTTCAACACATAAATCTGGGCAGGGAACAAACATTCAAACCATAGCACCCACAAAACAGTAAGGCCCCATTCTATTCCTCTTGACTGCTGGAAACCACCCTCTGGTCTCCTGCGTCTGAGTGTGGAGCAGCTCCTAGGTGTGTCCTAGTAGAATCCTCTTTGTCTTTTGGTAGCAGGTTTGTTTTCCTTGGCATGACATCTTCAAGAGTCAAACGTGTGACCTGTGTCACAGTCTCCTGCCACCTCTGTTTTCAATGATGTGGCACACAAGCTCTCCAGCCCAGATCATCAAGCTTCATCAAGGGCCTACAAAATATCCACATAGTAAAAGAATCCTACGCATACTTGCTTCAAAAATAAACCACAGCTGGCATGAAAACCCTGGCCCTGTCGGAGGTCCTTCTCTAATTTCTCAAAGTGTATTGTTATGGGGATTCTCCTGTCACTGGGGATTCTCATTTATTTTGGTCCATGGGTCAGTGGCTACCCTGCTATAGTCCTCAGAGGCAGAGCATCCCAGCAACAAAATGCCATGGTGGTAGGAGTGTGTGTGGTAAAGGCAGTTGCTCATTGCAGTCAAAAGCAGGGAGAGAGCTGGGCGTGGTGGCGTACGCCTTTAATCCCAGCACTTGGAAGGCAGAGGCAGATGGATCTCTGTGAGTTCAAGGCCAGTCTGGTCTACAAAGTGAGCCCAGGACAGTCAGGGCTACACAGTGAAACCCTGTCACAGAAAAACCAAAAGGAGGAGGAGGAGGAGGAGGAGGAGGAGGAGGAGGAGGAGGAGG
>CAJQZJ010033780.1:4616410-4706410 GCA_907164525.1 Lophiomys imhausi
TGTGTGTGTGTGTGTGTGTGTGTGTGTGTGTGTGTGTGTGTGTGTGTTGCTGGGATCAAAGGCAGACTTTGCACCTGCCAGGAAAGTGCTCTACCACTGAGCTGCATTCCCTCTCCTGCTCGTAGATCACACTGTGGATATATTTGTCACTTGATACATGATATTAAGGGGTCCTACTTTTGCCTGTTGCAATAATGACTCTCTGGGGATAAGCATCATTGACGTACAATAGATACCTGTGTCACATGCCAGCAGAATTAACCCTAAAGATGTATATAGCTAGAAAGTTCTAGAATTAGAATCTTCATCACCAGAGTTCTGGTCTCAGTTCCTGATGAGCCCTTCAGTCCTAAATCTGGACCATGCCCATGCCTGCACCATGAATTTTGTTACAACTATTCATCACCTACTTATTCTATTCCTACCATTTCTTTCAATTCACCCATTTTATTCCTACATATAATTTTGTTCCAAGTGATAGTCTCTCTGCATTATGGTTTGGGTGCCTTATTTACAAAAGTTTCTCATATAGGAAAATAAATTCTGGGGCTGGTAAGATGGCTCAGTGGGTAAGGAAACTTGTTGCCAAGCCTAATGACCTGAGTCAGATTCCCCAGGGCCTGCATGGGAGAAGGGGAATCAGACCCCTTGCAAGTTCTCTCACTCACAAAACTATGCCATAGCACATGTGTCCCCAAGCGCTCTCTCTCTCTCTCTCTCTCAGAGAATAAAATGTAATAAGAGCTTTAAAAAAATCAAATAATTACAGTGGGTAGGGAGGCAGAGAGGACCTGGAAAGGACTTGGGGGAGGGGAAGAATATGAAATAAAAAATAGTGTAAATTAAAAAAAAAATCTGAGCCGGGCAGTGGTGGCGCACGCCTTTAATCCCAGCACTTGGGAGGCAGAGGCAGGCGGATCTTTGTGAGTTCGAGGCCAGCCTGGTCTACAAAGCGAGTCCAGGACAGCCAGAGATATTCAGAGAAACCCTGTCTCGAAAAACCAAAAAAAAAAAAAAAAAATCTGCTTTCTCTCAAAAATAAAAAGACAAAATAAAATGTTTCTCTGCATCCGCTACATTCATCTATTCTGTTACCGGAACATTCTGGCCACACCTTGGAGAGTGTTGATTAGAAGAGATGGAGAGAGAGTGTTACGATACCTCTGTGGACATACATAGGAATGTTCCAGCTTCTGACTTCTCCCACCCAGTCTGCTTGCTCAACAATTGGGCCCTTCCCTGTTCTACTGCAATAGATAAGAAACGGACATAGGGACATTTTCATCAATGGTAAGGAAGTTTGTCCCATAGTCTGGCTTCAAACTCAATATCTACCGGAGCACAGCCTTGAACTCTCGATCCTTCTGTTTCCACTTCCTGTGAGCTGGGACTACAGCGTGCACCACCAAGCCTGTTTCGCCTCAACTCTTCTTTAATCCAGATAGAACTTCTAGGAGGTAGATACTCTTGTTGCAAATTAGATAAGGGGCTTAAATAACCAATTTGTGGTTTGGGGAGATGGTTGAGTGACCTGAGTTTGGATACTGAGAACCCACAGATTCCCTGGAAGCTCCCTGGTACTCAAAGTGTAAATGGCAAGGGGCCCTGTCTCAAAACAGATGGAAAGAAAGCTAGGACACGAGGCCAGCCTGGTCTACAAATTGAGTCCAGGACAGCCAGGGCTACACAGAGAAACCCTGTCTCGAAAAACCAAAAAAAAAAAAAAGAAAGCTAGGACTGACATCTGAGGCTGTCCTCTGACACACACACACACACACACACAGACACACACACACACACACACACACACACACACACACACACGCTTAATAACAGCAGTGACTCCATCATGAGGGACTCAGAGACAATCTACACAAAGTGCTAAACTTGACACTGGATTTAACGGGCATTACTGGCTCAGGCTTCTAATCAGCACGTAGATCAAAAAGCAACTGGAGCCCAGAGAGGGCTGTAGTACTTTTTTTTTGAACTTGCAACACCAGAGCTGAGTCTGTTCTTGACACTGTGGGGACACCCTGTTCTTGTTCTTGGCAAAAGCTCTCCGGCAGCACACCCTTGTTTTCATGGCTTGCCTGGAGTTCAAGAGCCCTGTTCAGCTCACTGCAGGCCCTGGCTGTCTATTCTGGAGTACTCAGCCTTTCTAACACCCCACGCTCAAAGGTCTTTCTTACACACCAGTAGCCTCTAAGCCGGAGAAAAGATCCTGGGTGCTTCCCACGTCTCTTGGCTGCACCCAAAGCCCCATGCTGCAACCACTGAGTCTTTAGCTCGGCTTCATATTTTGTAGTAGCTAAGCCCCAGGGAAGGGAGGCTTTGCCCATAGTCACTGTGCAGGAAGCTCAATGACACCCCTATTAGGCCTTTATATAACTGCTCGTTTTCCAGTTGTGGTGTTTTCAAGGTGGTCAAGATAAGTGCTCTCTCTGAAGCGGGGTCGCATGTATCCCGGGCTGGTCTGGAACTGTACAACAGTGGACACCCTTAAAATTTGGATCCTCCTGATTCTATTTCCCAAAGTGCTGGGATCGCAGGCGTGCACATAAAGATCTGGCTCATGTGATCCTGGAAACGGAGCACAGGGCTTCCTGCATGCTAGGTGTATGTCTGCTTTCCCATTGCTCTTAGAAAGCACTGACCAAAAGCTCCTTAGGGATGAAAGGGTCCACTTGGCCCATGTGCCCCCATCACAGTCAATCATCCAGGGAGACCAGGGCAGGAATTAAATGAAGAGCAGATGCAGGAACCATGAGGAAAGCATTTTTTCTGGCTCGCTCAGCTTGCTTTCTTATACCATTCCAGTCTGCCCCAGGGGTGGCACTGTCCGCAGAGGGCTGGGGCCCTCTTCTATTATTAATCAAGAAATTGACCCCACTGACATGCCCACAGGCCAAATATGATGGAGACAATTCTCCTTTCCCAGATATGTCTAGATTTGTGTCAAGTTGACAGAAACTGGCAGCACTGCTAGGCAAGCACTCTACCATCCGAACCATATCCCCAGTCCACTCACTGTTCAGATGTGCAGATGAGCCCTGGCTTCATTGTACCTATCCTCCAAAACAGAAAAAGAAACCACACACACACACACACACACACACACACACACACACACACACACACATACACACACACACACACACACACACACACACACCCCACTTTTGGAGTCCAAAACAAAACACTGAGAGCAATGTCAATAAATAAGTAATATTTTAAAAATCAGAATCTCCAAGGTGGTCCACACAGGACTGACTCAGAGTAGCCCCAGTCACCTGCAAAGGGGAGAGCAGGAGTAGGGAGAACATGTAGAGTACCCAGAATCCCTGCTCCCCACAGAGCTTGCAGGCCAGGGGCCTAAGGCTTTCCTCCCTCCAGCTAAGGAAGGTGGACAGACAAGCACCTCTACCACTGACCCTCAAAGTGAGGATCTAGGCCATTTCCTGAGAGCTAGAGGGCCATGGAAGATGCTCCACACATCCGCCCCACCCTGCCCAGGCCATCTGCAGGGTCCAGCTGAGTGGATTCTCCAGTTCTTAGCCTTGTGACCCACCTGCCTGGTCTTCTGAGCATCACTCACTCTGGTCCAGCTTGAGCCAGAAGGGAAGACTCCAACTCCAGCAGGAGCGGGCTTCAGTAGAGAGTGATGACCAAGGGGGACATGGGGAGCCAGTGACATCTCTCTGGTACCTGGTGGCCACCTTTCAGGTTGGGCCTCCTTCAAGCCCCAGTGGTGATGAGTGAAGCTGCTGTTCCTGGTCCAACCAGGGGTCAAGCCCCGGCTTGGAAACTCTTGGATGTTGAAGTTATGTCTCCCAGCTGGCAGCTTGGGTGTAAGATTGGGAGGTCAGTCTATTACCTGGAGTCACCAGCTGTGATGTCTACAGGGACATAGTGGGCCACAAAACTGACCCTACAGCCAGCAAACAGGAAGTGATGTCTGTCCAGGAATTATTAGCAGCCCTCAGTTGACAAGAGCCGGCCCTGAGAAGACCTCCTCTCCCCGCTCCTCCCCTCATGAAGGCCTCACCGCTATATCTATCCCAGCCCCTTCCCCAGTCTGCCTTGTAGCAGCCCCACCTCCCCAGCACTGTTTTGCCTTGAGGAGTGTGTATACAGGCCTCCCTGGTAGTCTGAAGTCATGGAGCAGTGAGAAGGCCCCTGTATGAGTTTCAGCCCTATCCAGGCTCAGTGGCTCTGTGGGAAGGGGAATTACTGAGCCTGGAGGAAACAGGTCTCAGGGGCTGGAAGTGGAGCCCTGGGGCTCTGCTGGCTGAGGTATTTCTAGCTAGGGCAGTCCCTGATCTCCCTTTCCCCCCAACCCTGTCATGGGGGGTAAAGAGTACCACAGTCCCAAACAGAACAAGAGGACAAATAATTTAAAAAGGAAACCTGTGCTGCTTCCTGTCCCCCATGTTTGAGTGCACTGAGCCAGGGTCACTGGGCCACACGCAGAGTGTAAACCTGAGGGATGGGTTCAGGTCACTGGGGAGGGAGTAGGAAGGCTGGTGCCTCTACGTCCTGGCTCCTCCCTGGGCTGTACTTGATCCTCAGAAGCTGGAACAGCTGTTTGGGTCCAGCCCCAAGGTGGGCCCTGTGGGGTGGCAGGTGAATTGTCCCCAAATGCTCCAACACTTAGCATTTGGAGAGTGACGGGAGGCTGAGTCACTGAGGAGATCCTGTCCACCAACCCTGGTAGCTGTGTGGGCTGGCTTTGCTGAAGGTCTTCCAGTCTGGTTGGCCCCCCTGTAGACTCCATATCCTCGTGGGTGGCCTTGGGTTCTGGCAAGAGACTCCCAGGAGTGGAGAAGGCAGGTAGTGAGGCCAGGCTGACACTGGGGCTTGAGGCCCTCTTGGTGCAAGATTCACAGCACAGCCGGTGGTAGCCAGGGATGGAGCAGTATTGGTCCAGCACTTCCATCCGGCAGAAGATGGATCTGTCTCTCACACAAGGTTCCACTGCACGTACACCAAGGCAGAGAGAGGGGTGCCCATCAGGAGGGGACACTATGACTTGCTCCACCAGCAATTGTTAGCCCTGCCAAGAAGTTCCAAGTTCTCCCAGAAAGCTTCAGCTTCTAACTGTTACAGGGCACGCCCTGCCTCCAGAAGCCTCTATCCATATAACCCAGATATCCTGGGGGCTCTCTCTCTCCTCCTCTCTCCCCCTGACTCTTTTCCTCACTCTCCCCCTCTCTCTCTCTCTCTCTCTCTCTCTCTCTCTCTCTGTCTGCATGCTGTTTCTCTTCCCCTTGTATCCAATAAACCTGCCTTTTTTTAACATTTAAAAAAATTTATTATGTGTACAGTATTTGCTCTACATATATGCCCGAGCAGGTCTCAATGTAGATGGCTGTGAGCCACCATGTGGTTGCTGGGAATTGAACTCAGGACCTCGAGAAGAACAGCCAGTGCTCTTAACCTCTGAGCCACCTCTCCAGCCCCAAACCTGCCTTTATATAACTTAATTTTCCCTGGATTGGATCATTTCCCACAGTGCAGTAATTTTTTAAAACATTAATCTTTCCTCCTCCTGTCCTGGTTTTTTTTTTTTTTTTTTTTTTTTTTTTTTTTTTTTTTTTTTTTTTTTGGTTTTTCGAGACAGGGTTTCTCTGTGTATCCTTGGCTGTCCTGGACTCACTTTGTAGACCAGGCTGGCCTCGAACTCACAAAGATCCGCCTGCCTCTGCCTCCCAAGTGCTGGGATTAAAGGCGTGCGCCACCACCGCCCGGCTCCTGTCCTGGTTTTAATCACTACATAGCTCATTCCAGAGGGGTTATAATTCCATTCAGGAGGACAAAATCCTCCTACGGGGACGAGAAACTAAAGTACCCCCCCCCCATCAACATCACTGGAACTTTGGTGGTGAGGACAATTGTCTCACCTAGTACACCAGAGCCTCCTGGAGTGTGGCAGCACTGTTTTAACATGCTGCCCAACAGGATAACCCAAGAACTATGGCACTGTCTGATTCAGCCACATACTTGGCCACCCACTGTCTTCCCCCAGGAAGCTCTACCTGGGGAGTTTGGTGTGGGGCCTAGACATCGAGGTAAGTCTAGATTCAACCAACCGTGAGAACTCTGCTCTAGAAGAGCCTCTCCTAGCCAACCAATCACCCCTGCAGCCAATGGTCAGGCTAAGGTTCAGGGAGCTCTCCTTTAACCAGCAGATCAGCACCCAGACACATGTCCGGTTGCAGGTGGGTCATTCAAACTCTACCACTAAATCTCAAAATCAGAGAATTTAGGCTGAAGTGTTCTAAAATGCTTCTATGATTGGCCCAGGCACAGCTCTGGAGAACATGTGATGGCAAGAGCTCAGCTGTGTATCTGTGTTCCAGATAGCTGAGATCAAGAGCAGGCTCTGGAGCAGAGACAATGGAAGCCAGCGGCCCCTAGGGGGCGCCAAAGCTCCAGAGCCAGAATCAGAAAGTCGAGTTTTGCTATGAGGGATTTGCCCTGCTTCTCTCCGCTGGGGTGTGGAAAAGCACAGAGGTCACAGAGTTGTGTGCACAAGGTCACATCCTTTAACCAGAATCAAGGTCTCATCTTTCTGCAATTCATCTCACCAGACCCCAGTTGGAGGGAGGGCAGAGAGGACTCTGGCAACCTAGGAAGGGCGCCTAGCACAGCAGGGGCAGGGCAAGTCTTTATTCACAGAGACTAGAATGGAGAGACATTGCTACCCCTGTGATGAGCTCACTGCTGAAGCGGAGGACACTCACTCCCAGGGTTCACTGTCTCAGCTGCCCCTGGGAAGGCAGTTTGTATCTATGACTGCAGATCCCAGCAGTGTGGAAGCAGGAGGGATCAGAGCTCAGAACTCTGGGGCTCGCTTTAGCTTTATGGGTTTGTAAAACAGGACACCCTCGCAACAGCAGGGCAGTACTTTGGTACCAAGCAGAAGCCTATGTGTGATTTCTTTTTAGCCTGGGTCAGGTTTGGCTGCCGTAGGAATAACACCAAACTTAGTACCAAACAGGAATCACAGAGGAGGTCATGGGCCAGAATGGCATCATTCTTACTCTCTGAGGCCACCCAAACAGGTAGGCATTACGTCTGTTTCATTGTCATGTTCCAAACCCTGGGCTGCCTGAAAGGTTGGGGGAGGGAAAAGCCCATGGCTATACTTACCTGTTGAGATCCTGTTCGTGGGAGTCAGGGGCCTGGATTGGGCTTCCCAGTGTCCCATTTTGGTCACAGGGTCCTGGACCTCTGCCTCCACTGTAGCATTCTGGAGATCTCCTGTGAACAGAGACACAGCTGTAGTATACACAGGTGAGCATCCTTTATGCACAATGTTTGGGACCAGGCGCACCCCAACTTTATTTTTCCCGAAATTTGGAACATTTGCATAGACTTAATGGGGACGCTTGGAGATGAGACCCAAATCTGAACACGGGGTGCATCTGTTTCTTTTTTTCACTTATTGGGGTTTGGTTGTGTGTAGGAGCGTGGGTACGTATGCCGCGCACAGAGCATGTGTGGAGGTTAGAGGGTAGCTTGGAGGAGTCAGTTGTCTACTTCCACTATGTGGGACCTAGGAGACTGAACTCAGGGCATCAGATTTGACAGCAAGTGACTTTATCCACTGGGCCACCATCTGTTTCTTATGCACAAAGTGTGCAGGCAATTTTGTATAATGTTTCAAATCATTTGGGAAGTGAAATGTAGTTTGCACATGAAAGTGGAAGATGGGAAGGTCTCCCCTCTCCTCCTCAAGGATCTGAATGACTAATGGGTAGTATATTTTGATCACAACGTAAGCTATGCAGTCAGGAATGAAAACGTCCATCTGTGGCAGCATGCCCGCACTCCAGAAGTTCTGGATAGGGGAGCATTTTGGATTTGGAATTAGGGATGCTCAGCCTGTCTTTGGGATTTCAAAGGGCCAAGAAACATGCTGCTGCATGGTCGAGGCCGGCGGAATGGACTGGGGCTCCCTTTCCCATCTGCCCATCTGCTCACCTCCACAGGCAGGCAGGCTGCAGACCTGCACAGTGTCCGGCTTGACCCCCTCGCACTGCCCGAGGGCACTGGAGACATTCCTGCACACCACCTGCCGTTGCTGGATGCCTTCTCCGCAGGTGGTAGAGCACTGAGGAGGAGCCCCAGGGCCAAAAGCCACAATGCCAGGGGCAGGGTAGTTAGGAAGGAGAGAGAGAGGAGGCAGTGAGGTCAGGGAATGAGAGTATCAGGAAGGCTGCTAGGTACATACCCAAGCTTGGGACTCCTCAGACCTTTCCACAGTTTGAGCTGTGAACATGTCTCAGTCCCGTGGGGCCCCACTCCATCAAAGCCTCCTGTTTCCTGTCTCTACTCTATGCCCAATTCTCAACTATTTTGTGTTTCCCTCTGGCAGACTCCTGACCTACCACATGACAAGACCTGGGTTGTGGCGCTTGCTGCCATACTGGCTCAGTTTCCAATTCTGTAAACCAGGAGAGCTGGGGGACAGACCTTCAATAGAGTTGGGGCTCCTTTTACCCAACACTGATTTTGCAACGGTATGTCCAGAGGGTCCTCTTCCCAGGAGACGTTCCCTTGTTACTCGAGGACAGAAGGCAAACTGACTCTTGTGTGCATGGCTATCACATGCCACACACGCGAGCGCACACACACACACACACACACACACACACTATCCTTCTAATTGACACACTCTTGACTGTGATAAATGGACTGGTGTCAGGGCAGGGTCCCTGGGAAAGCCCTAGTGACTGGGTTACTTCCAGACACTGCCTCTCCTAGCAGGACGGGGAAGAACTTGTACTGGGACATGTGACCAGTGGTCAAGACACAAGTGTTACAGGACCAAAGGGAACCAGGGGGCACATGATTCATCCTCCCTTGTGCCTGTCACATCCCCTGTAACCCTTGCAGGTCCAGCTTGCAGTGTGTAACATCTGTCACTGGCCCTGTTTGTCTGTGTTGGTCCCTCACTGGACTGAAAGCTCCAAGGTGAGCGACCTGCCTGTCCAGTGACACGGGGGGGCTTCCAGTCTCCCATGAATACCATCGGGCATAGAGTTGTTGGTCAGTAAATACTTCTGTAAAGTAAGAATGTGCCTTAGTTTGCTCCTCTATGACATGGGGGCCTGAAGCTTAGAGGAGGTGAAAATGGAGGCAGGAGCCGAGTGAAGAACCATCAGGCACACTGTGGTTGTGAGAAACGTCAGAACAACTGTGCGTCCAGAAACTCTGCCCACTGGTACACTAGAGCCTCCTCAGAGTCCTCCCCTAACCACGCCCATTTCTGGCCCATGTACTTCCACCCACTCCACAAGGGCCACTCACCTGGGACCAGGCTCCTGTCCGCCACTGGACTGGGCAGGGCACACGGAGGCATGGCCTCTTGGCCTCTGGCCGGTTTCCTAGGCAAGCCTTGGCTGGCATGGCCTTGTGGGTGCCATTGGAGAGAGGCAGCAGGCACTGAACCCCCCGGGTCTGCAATCCCAGCTTCCCACAGCTTCGGCTGCAGGCACCCCATTCTTCTGTCACCCACCTGGAGACAGACATGACAGAGGTGGAAGGAAGGAAGTGGGACCATGGGGACATTTCCCCTTGGGTCTGCATCTCAACAGAGAAAGCATGGACTTCCAAATGTCCCTGCCTGGCTAACTGGCATCCAGGGGGTCACTGGTATCTTTTGCTATTTCCTTGGGTAAGGCAAAGGTACCTATTTAAACCCTGGCCTCTCGTGTCTTTGGGCAAGCTGTTAACTCCACAAGTCTCAATTTCCACATCTTTTCATCAGAATGGCTTTAGTGTCCCATAAGGAGTTCAGTGCTACCTACCATATGCAGGAACTATACTGGATGCTGAGACTCAGGGGTGCCCCCAAATACACCAAAGACACATTTCTTGCAGATGTCCCCTCTGCTGGGGACAAGAGTGCTACTAGGACAGCTCTCAGCACCCGCAGCTCTATAGTGCATGTGGGGGTGTCTGCAGAGTTCTCATCAGCAGAGCCAGGGATGAGTTAGGCAACATCCTAAGCATCCCATGGGTAGAGGGAAGGGGCCCCAACTCCTTGTCTTTTAACTAACTGGAGTGGGAGACACATTCTCTTTTTTTTTTTTTTTTTTTTTTTGGTTTTTCGAGATAGGGTTTCTCTGTTTAACAGCTCTGGCTGTCCTGGACTCGCTTTGTAGACCAGGCTGGCCTCGAACTCACAAAGATCCGCCTGCCTCTGCCTCCCAAGTGCTGGGATTAAAGGCGTGTGCCACCACCGCCCAGCTGAGACACATTCTCAAAGTCAACATTTTTCTTTAAAGAACGAATCTTGGGCTGGAGAGATGGCTCAGAGGTTAAGAGCACTGGCTGTTCTTCCAGAGGTCCTGAGTTCAACTCCCAGCAACCACATGGTGGCTCATAACCATCTATAATGAGATCTGGTGCCCTCTTCTGGCCTGCACGTGTGTATGCAGACAGAACATTGTATACATTAAAAAAAAAAAAAAAAAAGAAAGAAAGAAAGAAATCTTGCCAGGTGTGGTGGCATATGCCTGTAAACTCAGCACTTGGGAGGCTGAAGCAGGGAGGATGGCCTGGGTTGTGGATTGTGGAGTGTGTTACACACACACACACACACACACACACACACACACACACCAGAGATGGCGGGAAGGAGAGAGAGAGAGAGGAAGAAGAAAAAAAGAGAAGAAGAAGAGGAGAAGAGGAGGAGGAGGAGGAGAAAGGGTAGTGACGGAAAGATAGAGAAGAAAGAAAATTCCCTAGCAAGCCATTAACATTGGTTGGGGAATAACCCACTCAGGATCTTAGATACTTAGTCCTGCATGCATACCTCACGATCCCAGTTATAGAAAGTCCTATGAATGACAGTATAAAGTAACAAGGGGCTCCGGGGACGCACAGACAGAGGGGGTGACATGATGTCCTTGCCTGGCCATGCCCCAGAAGATCACAGGAGACTATATTGCTAGCTATCAATCCCCATGCCAACCCCAGATCACATGCCCAGTCCTGGACATCCCCCAGGCTCCAGGGTGCCTCTGTCCCCAGTCAGGGGGACTCTCAGGGAAGCAAGAATGTGGAAAAGAGCAGTCTCCTACCAAGTATCTACCCCCATGTCTCTGGGGGTCCCCGGGAAGCACTGCCACAGGCTGAGGGGACCAGCCTTGAGTTCTCAAGCCCAGCTCAAGCCTCTCCCTTCAGACTCTATAATCTTAAGAACATGACCCTGAGCTCCTAACAGCTTCTTCCTCAGGCTAGAGAATCTAACCAGGGATTACATCATGCTGGAGGCTGGACTTTCAGTGACCAGTAGAGAGAGAAAAGGCAGTAGATAGTATTCTTGCCCAGAGACATGGGACCCCTGCCTCACCAACAGAAATCCCAGGCCCTATCTGTGAGAGAATGCTAGGTGGGGCAAACCCAAAGGTACCTTCCTTTGAGGGGGGACAATGGGGGTTGGCAATGCAGACACCCAACAGAGATGGATGGCCATGGATGGTGGACCACAGTACCTTCTGTGGACTGCTGTCTGACCCCCCAAAATGTGAGGCCTGCAAGCTTTCTGCATGAGGAAGTACTAGGGCAGCAAGTTTAGCTGCTTCATTTGTGCGCCAAGGTGGAGAGAGACAGGGGCCAGGCTTTGCACCCCCCAACACTCACGTGGGCTGGGGACACGGGTGCTGGTTGCAACGCCGTCGAATAGACTTGGGCCTCCTTTTGTGGTCACACAGGTGCCGTTGCATCATGTGGTGGTCTCGGCGGCGCCTGCAGCCGTATTTAGCGAACTGGATTCCTGTGAAGGCTAGGCTGTTGTGGGCCAGCTTGAGGCCTTCTGGCCCAGGCCTCCTGCCCTCAGGGAGACTTTCTAGGGAGCCTAGTTCCCTTCATGCTCCAGCACTCTGTCCTGGGCAAGTAATTTCCTACAGGACTCCTCATTAGCTTTGAACAGCTGAACAGACAACCTGCCCTGCAGCCTGCTCTTGCAAGCCCCAGCTCCACCCATCGCCCTGCTCAGAATGGCTTCTAGGCATGGGAGACCTTCAAGGAGACACGGAGACAAGGGCAGTGACACACCAAATGGAGACACTTCTTCCTGACTCCTACCCAGAGTCCCTGGTCTATTCTGCCTCCACCCCCGCCACTCCCCACAAGGAACTGTAGGACCAGAACAGCTGCTACCTCCTCCACAGGCCTTGCTGCAGGGAGACCAGCTCTTGAGAGCCCACTCATAGGTGTCCGTCTCTTCCAGAAGCACGTTGTTGCTCCCAATGAGGGGCAGCAGGTCCTCGTGGATGACATATTTGTAGGCCAGGCTACCTCGGGGTTTACCCTCAGCTGGGGGGAGCACCTAAAGGCAGACAAGGAGGCAGTACAAGACCAGAGATAGAAGCGGGGTCCAAGAAGGAGAACTGAGGGTCAGGAATACAATGGGGACCGGGCAGAGGGCTTGCGACAAGCCACGGTGATACTGTAGCCTGCAAACCCTCCATGAGGGGGTCTGAGCACAGACAGAATGACATGGGAAAACACAGCCACCACCTGAAGCGCAAAGCAGCTGCTGCCCACAGCCACCAACCCGGGTTCCAAATTTCACTCTTACGTTTGCGACTGAGATAAAATCCACACCGTGTAATTCACTCTATTAAAGTGAGCACCTCAGTGATTGTTCAGTACCTAGCTAGGGCACGTGGGACATTCACAAACTCCCACTCCCTAGACCAAGCACCTGCTATGTACCAAGCCCCCCAGAATAAGCACCTGCTAAATACCAAACCCTAGAGCATCCAGTACCAGGCCCATGAGCCGTACTGTCTCCCACAGACCTATATTCTAAGGAGGGTGGGACCCAATGATACTGTCAGGCTTCAACCAGGCTGTCAGTGAGCAACCTTTTAAATCTTCCCTCTTTCTTCCTCCTCCTCCTCCTCTACACCCCTCCCCCTTTCTTGGGTCTCACATTGCCCACACTGGCCTTGAACTCACTATGTTGACGAGGATGACTTTGAACTTCCGATCACAGGTGTGAACCACCATGCCTTGTATACAGTGCTGAGGATGGAGCTCGGCTTCATGCACACTAGGCAAGTACTCTACCGACTGAGCTACATCCCCACCCTCCTTTTCCACTCTCTTTTCTCTTCCTTGTTTTAAGAGACAAAGACTCACGTAGCCCACCTCCCAAGCGTTAGGAGTATGGGTGTGTACTACCATGCCTGATTATTTTCACTTCTTGAAATTTTTTAAAATTACGCTTATTATTTAGGGCAGGACTAGGGGGAAGGGGTGCGTGCCATGGTGTGAGTGTGGGGGTCAGAGGACAAGGTGAAGGAGTGGGTTCTCTCCCTCCACCATCTGAACTCTGAGCATCTGAACCAGGTCATCAGGCTCACCGTTGGCACCAAGTGCCCTGCATCAGGAGCCAATGCTTGGATGTTTCCAGCTTTGATGAAGTCTAATTTCTTTTGTTGCTTGTTACTGAAGAATGGAAGGTCCTTCTAAGAGTTCCAGGCTACCACTATTACTCGTGTAGGTCTTTGATCTATTTTGAGTTGTTTGTTCAAGACATGAGGTAGGGGTCCGAAGTCAGCCTTTTGCATGTGAATATCCTGTTGTCTCAGCATCCCTGGTGGAGACTATTTGTTCTCCCTTGAACAGCCTTGGTACCCTGAGCAAATGTCAGCTGGCCCCAGACATATTGATGGCCACAAATACAAGGTGAATGCAAAGTATGTGTTAGATAAAATTCTTTTTTTTTTTTTTAAAGATTTATTTTATTTATTTTATGCATATGTGTGCTCTATCTGCATGTACACCTGCATTCCAGAAGAGGGCACCAGATCACATTGTGGATGGTTGTGAGCCACCATGTGGTTGCTGGGAATTGAACTCAGGACCTTTGGAAGAGCACTAGGCAGTGCTCTTAACCGCTGAGCCATCTCTCCAGCCCCTAGATAAAATTCTTATACCAACACCAACAGCCTCAGAATTTGCCCTCCAGAATACCCCTGACCAGTGAGGGCAACACCAAAAAGAAAGCCATCAGCTCAGGCTGATGACAAAGCTCTTGTAAGTCAATCTGCTGAATTACCAATCCCTGCTCCATGAGGCCAGGCATAGGAAAAGGAGTGTGGACAGCAATGGACCCCAGTTAGAATAGTGTCCCTTTCTCAGAGGCTGGCCCCGCTGCGATCTCTTCAGACCAGCTGCCTTAAAGGCCCAAACCAACTTAGGCCTCACACATATTACCATGCCACAATGCTCATGGGTGCTGGGGGATGCTGTGAGAACTTGGGAACCAGCCCTGGCTTCACAGGACTCCCCCTGCGGACCCCATTCCCCACCCCATGTGAAGGGGTGCACAACTGCTACAACCGGCCTCCGCACACCTGGGAAAGGACATTTTGAAATGTACCAACCAGAAAGTGGGCACAAGGGATAGGGAAGACCCCTTCAGGCGAGGAGGCTCACCAGGACGGCGATGGCTTCAGGCAGGGGCCCCTGGGTCCTGAGGCTGTCCTTGGTGTCCTCCACTGCGTGCTCCCACTCCAGGCCCAGTGCAGTGAAGGTCCTGCTGGAGGCCTCCTTGCCCTTCGGGCTGAGGATGAAGTTTCCAGTCACCTGGTTCTTCACCGCTGGCCAGGGGAGAGAGAGGGACAGAGGTTTTTATTTCCCTCTACGGGGGCCCATGACTCTGACATTCACGGCCTTCCCAGGAGGCCCCTCCTCAGGTTCCCTGTTTACTTAACCCCCTGAGCTGTCTCACCCACCGGGGCCACCCAGGAGCCCTCTGATGTACACCACGGATCTTGTATCACCCCATCCCTCTTCCACGCTGACTAATGGCTACCTGTAGCTATGGCTCAGCTTAACCTCTTTCAGAAAATCTCTAACTGCACGAGCACCCAGAGATGTGGTGTTCCTGTAGGATCTGCAGCAGGGCACAGAGCATGGGCAACCTGCTAGTCATAGGGAAGTCACTCAGTCCCCGCACAGCCTCAGTTCTACTTCTACAAAGTGGGACTGATCACTGTAGCCAGCGCACACACACACACTCCTTTCTGTCTGTCTGGTCTGTCTCTCTCCCAGGCAATGAAAGGAACTCCTGTATGTATCAGCCTGCGATGGTTACCGGCTGCTGGCTGACGCTGTACTCACAGAACTGTGTACATTGCTGTGGTTACAGATGCCTGATGCTCCCAGCAGCCTGCCAGTACGTCCCTACTTGGGAGTTCTTGACTGGCCTATAGCAAAAAATTTAAACATACCTATAAAGTCAGACATGGTGGTACACACCTATTATCCTAACACTAGGGAGGCTGAGGTAGGAGGATCCCTGAAAGTCCAAGGCCAGCCTAGGCTGCACAGTGTGACCCTCTCAACGCCCTCATCCAAAAAGGGCTGGGGATGCAGCTCAGTGGCAGAGCACATGCCTGGCATGTGCAAAGGCCCTGGGGTCAATCCTCAGTAAAATTCTCATAGTTTTTCCTTTAAGGTCCCTATCAGCGAGTGACAGGCAGTTTGTTATTGAGGAAAAAGGTGGCAAGTGGGCATTCTGGTCACATCTTTGGCCATCCTGGAAGCCACTAAGGCTGTGGAGAAGCAGCAGCATGAGGCCCTGCCCTGGAGGGGGGTGGAGGACAGGAGGCCTGGGGTGTCAGGGAAAGAAACCCTTGAGGGTCCCTATCATCTAAGGGAACAACCGGAGCACACTGACCTCATGCCACTTGCTCTGTTAGCATTTCAGCTAAGACCTTCGCTGTACCCTAAGAGGCATTATGAGACCAGATGAACTCAGGGCTTCATTGAGAGGGCACAGGTGCTCAGTCTAGACACACATGGGCTACAGTTGGGTCAAGTTCCAGTGAGCCACAAGATGGTGACCACAGGCAGGTAGGGCAAAGGCAAGCTGGCATGCCAGCATCCTGCCCTCATCTCCTGCCCACCGTGGCTCTGATGCATTTGAAAATCCGCCTGTGTGGGCATGCATGAATGGTGCATGTGCATGAAGGGGTGGTGTTAAGCATTCTAAATGTTAATTAATTGGTCCTGCTTGCTGTCTGTTACTTACATTGTCTCTGATTGGTTGAATAAATGCTGAAGCCTGAGATTGGGCAAAGACAGAGATAGGCGGGACTAAGGTGCGAGGGCTCCTGAAGCAGAGAGGTTGATGGGAAGAAGAAGCCAGGAGCAGGAAGGAGGAGGACACACGCCGTGGGTTAGAGGAAAGAATATCATTCCACGTGGTCTGGAACATCAGTATAGAGTAGAGAATAGCAGTCCAAGGGGACATATGTATATATGGGGTCATATTTGAGAAACAGAATTAAGAGCTAGCTTAGATGGGCTAAGATTGCACAATTCAGGTCAAAGCTTTTTAAAATCCATGTGGTGTCTGTGTGCTCATTTATAATGGCAGGTTAAGGAATAACAGCTGCCACTGTCCAATTAAATATAATCTAAATACTGGTTAAATAATTAGCCTTTTTCTACATGTGCACATGTATGTGTGAAACCTGTGTGGGTATGAGTGCAAGCATGAACTCACATTAGTGTATGTGTGTGCATGCATGTATGAATATGTGCATGCATGTGTGCATGGATGTAAGGACATGGTGCCAGCCAGGGTATGAGCTCTCTGCAGAAGCCCAGGGTGGGCAGCTGTCCTAACCATGAAGGCCAAGTTTCTGACCAAACTCACACTGAGTTTTCATCTGCCGTCTAAGTGCCATGGCAATCCACAAAGAATAATGCCATCTCATTGTTGTAGTGGAGGGCACAGAATGGTTAGGTAGTTAGTTAGAGGTATTAACAGACCCGGGTCTGGATTACAGGTCACACTTGTCTTTTCCACCTCTGGGATGTGGGGTGGAGAGCCAGGTGGCCGTGACTGTGACTGAAGTGGCTAAGGTCAGTGAGGTGATTTGAAGCTTAACCTGGCATGAAGGGTGGCTTGGCTTTAGCCTCAGGGGTCTCGGGCTGGGCGGCCACTCACTCTGCCTCCACCCCCACAAGTGACTCAGAACCCAGAGAGGGCCCTGAATTGACCCCAGGGCTCAGTTTCCCTTTGGCCACAGTGTGCCTGTACTATTATGACATTTCAGGTGCCCTAGGGCAGAAGGGTGGGAACCACCGCAGCTGGACTAGGAAGAGACGCTGCTCCCGGGCAGCCTGCAGCTTCTCATATTACCGATAATCTAAAATGATGACAGTGAACATTTTTTTTTGATAGCTGAACTTGTCAGGAAACATCACATTTTATGTTAGTGTTTGTTATGTGTAAATAGCAAGTGGCAGGACTTGGTGGCCCGATAGGCTCGGGGGTGGGGGTCTCTGTGACTGTAGCCTACATACTCCCTGCAAGGGGGGGTCTGCCTGAGCAAGCACAGACTGACACCCGAGAACACAGCCACCGCCTGAAGCAGAAGCAGCCGCTGCCCACAGTCACCAGGCTGGGTTCCAAGCTGCGCTCTTGGGTTTGCAACTGAGACAAAATCCACTCCGTGGAATTCATCCTGTTGAAGCGCGCAGCCCGATGATTGTTTAGCACATCCAATCATCACCACTGTGCAATCTCAGAATACTTTCACCATCCCAAAAGAACCCCAGCACACATGAGCATTCGCCCCATCTCCCTCCCGCACAGGCCCTACCACCATGGACCTACGTGATGGCTCATAGAGGAATCTCTTTTTGGACAAGCTTATTTGGACTGCCAATTTGGCTTCGGTAAAAACAAGACCAATCCAAACAATAAAAACATCTTTCATATTGCATTAATGTCTTAACATGAACCTTTAAAATTTAAAAAACAATGTTTATTTTCTATTATTGGTGAGGAGGGGAGTACATGCCATGGCCTATGTGTGGGGTCAAAGGACAACTTTGTGGGGTCCGTTTTCTCCTTCTGCCTTTTTGTGAGTCCCAGGGAAAAGACTGGTCATTCAGCTTGTGTGCCAAGAGATCTTACCTATGGAGTAATCTTGCTGGCTCTTAACTTAAATATTTATTTTATTTTATTTTGAGATAGGGTCTCACTATGTACCTCTGGCTAGTCTAGAATTTGCTATGTAGATCAGGTTGGCCTTGAACTCACAGAGATCCATCTGCTTCTGCCTCCCAGGTGTTGGGATAAAAGATGTGCACCACCACGTCTGCTCTTGACTTACTTTTTATGTTTAATCTGTTTGGGGGCTCTGATCTATGTGTGTGTGTGTGTGTGTGCATGTGCGTGTGCGTGTGCGTGTGCGTGTGTGTGTGTGTGTGGTGTATGTGGAGGCCAGGGACCTTTGTCACAGTCTCTTCCTCAGTCACTTTACCTTATCTATCACCTATCTGTCTATCTATCTATCTATCTATCTAATCTATCTGTCTATCTATCATCTATCTTTGAGACAGGGTCTCTAGATGAACACAAGGCTCAGAAATTCAGCTGGCTCCAGCTCCAAGCACCTTTTGCAGCAGCTGTGATTAGGCATACACCGTGCTGCTGGCTTTTATGTGGGTTCCTGGGGGGCCAAGCTCAGGTCTTCGTGCTTACATGGTGAACACTCTGCTCACTGAGCTGCCTCTGCAACCTCTGGGGATCTACTTTTCAAACTGTCTTGGCTTCATGTTTATACAACCATTACATCTTTTTTAGTAACTCCGTAGAGTAGACATTATAATGGTGATATAGGGCCCATATGGTAGACTGGAGAAATGGTTTCCCACTTCTCCTAGCCTATGTTTTCACCACTTCCTCCATAAAGAGACAGCCTGTGTTTCTAACCATTGACCAGGGCTTTGGCCACGTGACTTTGGGTCAATGCAATGTTAGGAAACAATGTAGGGACTTGTAGAGTGCTTGCACTGCGGGGCCCGCCTTCTCTTGCTACTGCAGATGGCCAATGAATATTCCCAGATTTTCTTGTTGGGGTCAGTCATGGCTCTGTCAGCCTCGTGACTCGGCCAATTGCCAATACCCTCTCTACTTCCTAGACCAGTGAACACCCAGCCAACCTATCCGCTGCCAGTGTTTGCCTGTTTGAGTTTAGGCAACCAGTAGAAGAAACAATCAGCTGAGCCAACCACCAGCATGGCCACAGAACTGAGAGCCTGTGACAATTGTTGCTTCTAGCTCTTACGTTCTTGCGGTGGTGTGCCATGCAGCAAGTCTGCGAGATGACTTTTCTTTAGAAGCTCACAGAAGAAATTGAACAGTAGTTGTTCATGATGGGGGTAAAAAAAAGCCGTGAGGGATGGGAGTGTTTACTACATTCCCCTTCAGAAATGTGAGCTGTGGGTCTGTTCAACTTGTTCAGCATAAATTTAACAAACTAAACAAGATTGTCAGTCTTTATGTAAGTCTGTGAGGTCCCACCTGCTCTGGGATCCACTCTCTCCCTCTCCCCGCCCCACCCCAGACACTCACCAATGCGGTGGGAAGCCTTCTCCAGCAACTCAATCTGAATGTGTCTGGCACCCGCCGGGATCTGCACCTGTTTGAGAGCCACTGGCACCCAGGGGCATCCAGAAAAGCAAAGGGTCCTGAGAGGGTGGCTCCCTGCTCAGCACCCCACCCACCTTACCCCACACCACCCGAAACACAAGAACTTCTCAATCACAGAAACTTTCAGAACCTATTTTCTTGGCTAGAAACCAGGGTTGGGACCTTTCCACCAAGGATTCGAGGGCACATGAAATGCTGTGGCTGCAAGTGTCTTCTAGGGGTCACTCCTACATCCACTGATGTCAGCACAAGTAAGTTGCTTTTATTTCCCATTCTTGGCCTCCTCTTCTCCTTTCTTCCCCTACAACCTCTCCCCACTTCTCTCTCTTTCCCTCCTAAGCTGCTGTAGGGGTGTCGATGAGATCAGCTATGAAGATCCTACATGGCTCTCTTGGACTGAACCAAAGCTGTAAAATCCTCTGAGAAGACCAGACTTACTCCACACAGAAATGTGAAGGAGTAGTGCTGGTCCTCTTCTACAGCAAGTTTGGAAAAGCTAAAGGTGGAAATTAAAGAACTCAAGGTACCAGAAATTCAAAGCAGAAAATGTCCCAGACTTTGTTTTTAAAATGAGAATAGAAAATGACTAGTCCAGTTATGACTTCTCACTCCCACTAACAGCCCCAGGGACAAAGAGATGGCTTGGCACATGTCCTCCCATATTATCTGACAAAATAATCTGCTTTTTGAACTCCTGTACTCCTGTGATCTGAGTCCAGGTTAACATGCCAGGAAGAGAGGGACCAGCCATAGGCAGCTTGGGAAGATCTGTAGCCAGACTCCCCGACCCTCTCCTTCCCAGCATTAGTCAAGGAGAAACACCCCCAACTCTCCCCCACCCCCACTCCTTTTCCCACCCCTTCCCCACACCACACACACACATATACACCACACACACATACCACACACTACACACACACATACACACAGACACACTACACACAACACACACATACAGACACACACACCACACACAGACACACACACATGCACACATACATGCACACTCAGCCACACTCACCTGCCTGCTTGGAGGCTCTCCCCAGTGTCCCCTTCACAGTCCTGCAGTGAGAGTTGTCCCCACCACAGACACCGCACTTGTCATCTGCCTTCATGGATCCCACTTCTTTGTCGCAACCGAAGGGCTGGAGGTGGAGATGAGGTCAGAAGAAGGAGGCTCCCCTGCCTCCTGAGACTCCTAACCCTGGCCAAAGGGGAACCCTGCCACACAAGAACTCCCCAAATTCACCCTGTGACCCAGGTGGTCTTAACCCGGTGTGGTAATGACTCTCAAATCATCACATTTCTCTAATGCTGTAGGGCAGAAAGGGGCCGCTCTGTTACCAGCCCCCTGTGAGCAACACCTACCATCCCAGGAACCAGAAGTGCCCGAGCAGCCCTCCAGGCAGAGTGCAAGCAGCTTACAGGGATACCCACCACACACTCGCCGCGTGCACAGACGCTATAAGGGTCCCGGTAGCTGCAGCGTGTTCCATCATGGACCACTTGGTTCATAAATACCACATCTCCAGTGTCTGCAGACTGGCAAATGAGCTCGCACTTCTGGGCATCTGTGAGGGGAGAGACACTACTAAGTCCCTCCACTGGGCTGACAGAGAGTGGGCTGGCTCAGGATGCCGTCAGCACCTGGGCTAACCAGGAGGTCCAACAGTCGAATGGGTTTAAGTCCTGTTGTGACATCTATGGGTTGGTCTTATGGCCAGATAAAAATTTCTCTAGGCCATTTTGAGCCTCAGTTCCCTTATTTTCATGATCCCTGGTCAGTAAAATGCATTATCAGTTTACTGAGAAAAATCTATGGACAAACTATCAATAGTAAGCCAACAGTTAGGGCTGGAGAGACAGCGCAGTAGTTAAGAGCACTTGTTGCTCTCTCAGCAGACCTGAGTTCAATCCCCAGCACCCAGGATGATCCGCTAACAACCAGCTCCAGCTCCAGGGCATCTGATACCTTCTGGTCTCTGTGGGTACCAGCACTCTCACATTCCCTGTCACAAGTGAGTGCACATGGTTAAAAATAAATCATAATATATTATTATATTATATATAGTATAGCTAACATATATAATATATAATGTATATTAATATATATTATAATAGAAGGAGGCTCCCCTGCCTCCACCTTTATACTATCTATCTATCTATCTATATCTATCTATCTATCTATCTATCTATCTATCTATCTATATATATATATATAAAATGTGTGTGTGTTTGTGTTTTATAGGGACTGGAGAGATGCCTCACTGGTTAAGAGCAGTGGCTGCTCTTTCAGAGGACCAGGGTTCAATTCCCAGTATCCACATGGCAGCTCACAAGTGTCTGTGACTCCAGTTCCAGAGGATCTGGGACCCTAAAACAGACTTACATGCAGGCAAAACACCAATGTACAAGTAGATTGATAAATAAATAAATAAATGAGATACTGTGTCAAAAAATTTTAAATATATATTATAATATATGCAATATAAATTATAATAACAAAATATATTATAGTATATTTATATTATATGTATCTATATATATCAACCTAACAGATGCTCACTGGTTACCAGATCCTTCTAAAGCCCTTTCACACCTTTGAGAAACAATAGTAAATCTTGCGATGATGGCTTAATTCACCTAATTTCAGCATCCCAGTGAGGAAGGTTCTAGCATTATGCATTTAGTGATTCAGTGAGTTTAATTAGGGTCACTTACATGAACTATGGTGAGGGGTTACTTAACAGTTGCCTCTCTCTCTCTCTCTCTCTCTCTGCTAGAAGATAATCTTAGCTCAGGAACCATGCACTTTGGGTTTGTATGTATGTATGTGTGCTGTATGTACATGCATGAATGTATACACATTTGGAGGCCAGAGATGAACATCAGATATCTTCCTTTACATCATGCATGAACATCAGATATCTTTCTTTTCATCATGCGTGAACATCACATACCTTTCATAATCACTTGCCGTCACCGACTTGGTATCAGTCTCTCCCTGCCCATTCCCACCAGTACTGGGACTACAGATGTGTGTCGCTGTGCCAAGCTTTTATGTGGGTCCTGGGGATCCAAACTCAGGTCCTCATAATTATGCAGTGAGCAGTTATTTACTGAGTCACATTCCTGGTCTCTATCTTGTTTTTTTGAGACAGGGTCTCTCATGGGATCTGGAGTGTGCCTATCAGTCTAGGCTGACTGGCTAACCCCCCCCCCCCCAGGAACCCAACTTTCTCTATCTTCCTAGTGTTGCAATTATATTGCAAGTACACGCCACTGTGCTCAAATTTTTTTTTTAATTTTTAAAGATTCGTTTAAAAATTTTTGTATGTGTGGGTGTTTTGTTTGCAAGTGTGTCTGTGCACCATGTGTGTGCAGAGCCTGTGGAGGCCAGAAGAGGGCATCAGATCTCCTGGAACTGGAGTTACAGACTGATGATAGCTATCATGTGGGTACTGGGAATCAAACCTGTGTCCTCTGGAAGAGCCGTTGGTGCTCTTAACCTCTGAGCCATCCTTCTATCCCCAGGCTTATCTTCTTTTTTTTTTTTTAGTTTTTCGAGACAGGGTTTCTCTGTGTATCCTTGGCTGTCCTGGACTCACTTTGTAGACCAGGCTGGCCTCGAACTCACAGTGATCCGCCTGCCTCTGCCTCCCAAGTGCTGGGATTAAAGGCGTGCGCCACCACCGCCCGGCTTAGGCTTATCTTCTTAATGTGGAGTCTGGATCAACTCAAGTCCACATACTTTACCAACTAAGTTACCTTCCCATCTCCTTTCTTCTTCTGCTCTGAGTGGTACTGAAGATAAAACCTAGGGTCTCATTTGTGTTAGGCAAATGCTCTGCCACTGAGCCACACCCAGCCTGGGTTCTAACATCACAGAGGAAACATGAGACCAGCGGCTAAGTAACTTGTTTAAGGCCATACACGGAGTAGCTCAGCCAAGCTTCTGATCACAAAAGTCACTTCGGTCTTCCTTTGGCTCTGCAGCCTAGCTGGGCACACCAGGAGAACTGTATGTTCCAAAATGAAATGTTCCCTCTCTCTCTGAGCTGATAATATCCTAAAAAGGAAGTTGCAGAGAACATATAAACCCTTGCTGTTTCTTAGAAAAAGTGAGGTTGGGGGCTTAGCTAACTTCCTGGAACTGGTCTAAAGTCCTGGGAAAAGCCTGAAGCCCAGCTGTTCCTTGACCTTCTACCATGTCTGTCTGCCCATGCCTCTGGCTTATTTGCCTTCTCTGTGGACCTGCAAGGCATTCAAAGGACTGCTTCCTGGCTCATCCGAAGGAGCCTGGTTAGCTCCTGTGTCCTCCAAAGATACCAGGTCACTTCTTTTTTTTATTTGTTTTTTGTTTTTTCGAGACAGGGTTTCTCTGTGTAGCCCTAGCTGTCCTGGAACTTGCTTTGTAGTTAGAGGCTGGGCTCGAACTCAGAGATCTGCTCCCAAGAGCACTACACTTGGCTACCAGGTTAGTTTTTGCTTCTCTTCCATCAGGCTCCAGTATGGAGTCACAATATCAGAGGACCTTGAGTTAGATTCCTGATGGGGCCTGGGGGTGGTGGCTTTATCTCCAGGTGAAAATATGGGTCCCCCCTAGCAGACCCAGAAAGCAGCTGTTTGGGTAGCTGATAGAGTCTCAGAGGAGTGGTGAGCTCCCCAGAATGGGAAGAATCCAGTCAAGAGGAAGGTCCTGCCGGCTCCTGGCTGCTGAGAAGTCTGGCACTGGCAAGACTCTGAAATGCCTTACAACCTGAGGAATCTGCCATAAGCCTGAGCCTGGGAGCTCAGGATGCTGAGGTCAACCAGGCTTGGAAAGACACTGTTCTCACAGGAGCTGCCTGTGAACTCCCAGAGCCTGGGGGTGCAACAGGCGGGAATCACTGCAGCAAACCCTTCCAGCCTCAGACCTGAAGAGCCAGGCATCCTGGCCATTCTTACTCTAATGCTAACCCCCAGGAGATCTCTCTAAACACCCATGCGAAGACTGGGTGTTGTCCTCAGTATGGCCCCACATCAGACGCTCCAAGTCTCAAAGCTTGTGTCTATCCCAGGGCAGCTGTGGTGAGGGCAACATAAGGACCAGCCCCACCCAGGTTCCTACCCACCTGCCTTTTTTTTTTGTTTTTTTTTAAGACTTATTTTTATTATGTATACAGTGTTCTGTCTGCATGTATGCCTGCAGACCAGAAGAGGACATCCGATCTCATTATAGATGGCTGTGAGCCACCATGTGGATGCTAGGAATTGAACTCAGGAACTCTGGAAGTGCTAGCAGCCAGTGCTCTTAACCTCTGAGCCATCTCTCCAGCCCCCACCTGCCTTTTAAATGACCTTCAGCAACTGCCAAATGGATGCCTAACCCATGAAACCCAGAAGCCTGGCCTGTAGTAGGTTGAAACCGGTCTAGACACTCACTGTACTGCGTTCCTGGGAAAAGCTGCAAGGCCCAGAGGCTGCACATTGGGCTTTTTCCCTAGGACTTTGAGAAACCCTAGGAAGTGAACTAAAGCCTTTGCCCCCTTCTCTCTCTCTCTTTCTCTTGCTTTCTCTCTTTCTCTCTCTGTCCCTCTCTTCCTCTCTTCTTCTCTCCCTCCCCCTCCCTTTCTCTTGTTTTTGAGATAGTATCTCACTATGTATCTCTTACTCACTTAGAGCCCACTATACAGGCCACATTGGCGTTAAAATCACAGAGATCAGCCTGCCACTGCCTCCTCCTGGGTGCTGAGATTAAAGGCATATGCTGTCACATCTGGCTAATTTTTTTCTTAAATGTTCTGTTGTGTCTTTTATAGGGTAGATGCCTTCTTAGGCAGGTAAGGACAGATATCTGAAAGGTACCCACTCAACCCAGCTCTGTATCCAGCTATTAGCATCCCCGGAGAGAACCCCCCCCCCCCCCTCCACAAGCTGCTTGCCCTATAAACACACTGATAAAGGCCCCAGAAGTGCACGGCAGACACACGGGAATGGGGTGAGTCTGCCCACCGGTTCCCTGTGGCACCCCCAGGTCCTTGGGGCTCGATAGGTGGGAGAACAGGAGTGGGCACATGCCCAAGAGTTGGGCACAGCAGGACCACTCACCACCGTCAGGCTCGTAGGGCAGCCAGCTGTGCTTGGCATTCTGGTGAGTGTAGTAAGAGTTGCGCTTGGCACACTGTTGGGCCCGGAAGTCCTCGTAGGGCCCAGGACAGTCCTCGCTGTTGCAGATCTGGTACTCAAACATAGGCCCTGTGCATGGGCGTCCTCCATAGGCTGGACTGCAGTGGCAGAGAGACAGAGTGATCGGGCTGGCAGGGAGGGCTGGGAGGAGGCACTTCCTACATGAGACCTGGGACGGTTCAGTCCTACATCAGCAGGAGACCTTGTTGATTTCTCAACTCAGGAGTGACCTGCTGTGTTGGGGCCGCTGAACACAGGGCCTTCTGAACTGACTCTCTCTCTCTCTCTCTCTCTCTCTCTCTCTCTCTCCTTTCCCTACCTTCTTTCCTTCCTTCTTTTCTTTCCTTCTTTCTTTCTGAGACAAGGTCTCTTGTAACTCAGGCTGGCCATGGACAATGTAGCTGAGGATGGCTTTGACCTTTGGATCTTCTAGCCTCCACCTCCTGAGTGTTGAGATTACAGGTGTCCACTCCCATACCCAATTTATTTGATGCTAGGGATTGAGCCCATGGCTGTGTGACAGGTAGGTGCTCTACCAAGTGAGCTACAACCTTCCAGACCCTCTTCCTCCCTCACTATCTCATCTGTAGGAAGAAAGCTCGCTCCTATCTCCCTGGCCCAGGTAGAGGAGGCGGGGGACATGATAGACAGATGAGGGACTGGCTAGCCCTCTCCACCAGTCAGTCGGTAATCAGTCTTGCTTAGTCTTTAAATTCCTTCAGTCCTTCTGGCAGACTGGACTTATGCAGGCGTCAACCATTTTCCCCATTCCTCATTACGGTGCCCCAAGCAAGCAGTTTCCCCCTGGAAGGTGAAGACCGTGGGGAACTGCAGCTTGGACATTCCATAGCCATGAAGTAAAGGAGGGGATCCTATCAAGACGACAAAAAGGGACACACAAGCATCTCCCCAAAACACCCAGGTGGGGAATAGAGGCACTGGTGTTAGACAGAGGAAAATTTTCGTTTTTAAAATGAAAGGAAGTTTTGCATATGTGACAGAAAGTAAACTTGATGATGTCTAACACACTGAAACTAATGTTTCCTCAGAGTTTGGCCAAAGGCTTGGGGCAGTGGGAGGTCTTGAGTACCTGGCAGAGTCCTGGGGCCACCCAGTTTCTCTGGGGACTCCTCTGGACATGACAACTAGAGGTCCCATCTCAGGCCTATTTCCGGAAGTTTGTCCCAATGGCTCATTAGCAAATGCAGGTAGGAGAGATCTGCCTTGCTCCAACATTCTGGGTCCTTGTCCAGGAAACATGTGACTGTCTATAGAGGTCACTCTCCTGCACCCTATCCACCTTCCCTTCTGAGTGTCTCTCCCCCAGAGTATATGGTATCCTCTGCCCTGCCCACGTCACTCAGGCCACTCCACTCACGGAGGGTTGTCACAGCTCCGGCTTCGGGATCGCACTCCACCTCCGCATGACCGAGAACATGAGCCAAACTTGGTCCATGAACTCCAGCCTCCATTATGGCCGTAAGAATGCTCCGGCGACTTCCAGATACAGTGACCTTTGAAACACCACTGGGGTGGAGCAGAGGGCATACGGTCACCTTGGGCCACCACAGAGGAGCCTGCAACAAGGGTATTCCTTGGGGCATGCAGCATAGCTGCTGGATACCAAGGCAAGCCCAGAGAGAGAGCCATTGAGAGATTAGCCTGAGGAATGAACTGGACAGGATCCCAGCCCTACTGGAATATAGGTAGCTGAGCCACCTCAGACAAAGGGCTGCCACTCTTTTCCAGGGTGAGGCTGGCAACAGCACCACAGTGAACAGCAGCACACACAGCTCCCCAGAAACAGCAAACCTCAAGGAAACTTGTGATGACAATGAATGGGCCACTACTTCATGCACCACCCTATCTGGTGTGGGTGGGGCTGAGAGCGAAGGAAAGATAATTGTCTCGCCCTGCCTGAAGCCAATCTGTACCCTGAAATGCCTCCCTAGCGACCATACACATATTTATGAGCCAAGTCTGTGGCCTCTAGCCAAGGGGTAGACGCATGGAATCTGAAAATCCTGGGTTTGAATCTCAGCTCAGATGTGTGTGGCCACTTTGCTTTGCTGAACCTCAGTTTACTTATCAGGTAAATGGCCCTAAGAAGGGAAGAAGGCACAGGCTGGGTACTCAGACAAGTCCTAAGGTGACTCTCTTCCTCCTCCCAAAGGGTGTCAAGAGAGGCACAGCAAAGGCTTCTGGGTGCTTCTCAAGAGATGACCGGCTCATCTTGGAGTTCCTTAGGGGAACTTAAAAAAACCCAGACAGCTGGGCTTCCCTTGAACAGTGGAGTCAGTTTTTGGAGGTTTAGAGTTAGGTGTGATTTACACACTACAGGAATCACTCATTTTGAGTGTACAATTCAACGTCTTCACAATCCAGATGTGCATACCCCTTACCACAGTTGAACTTCAGAACATTTTCGCCACCCCCAACTCCTCTGTGGCCATTTCCTACTCCAGGGGTGGCATTTTTTTTTTAAAGCTCTCCAGAAGATTTTCACATGTAGCCAAGATGGACACCCACTGGCTAGCTACACGTGCAGGACTTCAAATGGGAAGGGTCTGAGACTTTAAACAGGTCTGCTGCTTAGGGCGTTCAGACCAGTCAGGGAATTCTCTGTGCCATGCAGGCTCAAGGAAGCAAACGTACAATCAGAAACACGTGAAGGGCAGGTTGCAGAAGAGGAGAAAAGTTATGTGGGGTGGGGAAGAGGCAGCCAGAGAGCAAGGGAGTGAGTGGGATAGCTGGAGCCTCCCCTTTTACCCCTCTCTGTTAATCACTCACTGTGTGACCTGACCCTTTCCTTAGCCCTTCTGAGGTTCATTCATCTCATCTTCACAACATGAGAAAGCTAGCAGGCTGTAGCTCTAGTGCTAAACAAGACTGACCATAGAGGCCAAAGAAGAAAGGGCAAGGTGGAAGTTTGCGGGTCATGATAAGACTCTAGGTGTGTGGACCACCCACGACACATAGGCACAGGGCCCTGGCATCTGCCCCCATGCCAGTGACAGATAGTCTACACCTTAGGAGGGCCACTTCCTCCACAGCCCCTCCCCCCAGGTACCTTGCCTGGTGCGCACTCCGTCCCATCTAGTGGCGGCCCCTTCTTGGTCTTGCAGAAGTATGGGTTGTCGGGGTGGCTGCACCACAGCTGCTTGCAAGGCTCAAAGGTCCTGAACTGTGGGGCGGGGGTGGGGTGAGGGTGTGGGATAAGCAATGACAGTGAGTAAAGAAGGTGCAGTGGATGCTGGGACCCAGAATGCTGGGAAGTAGCCAGACTGTGCTAAATGCCAGTGTTTTCAGGGCCTCCTCTGTGCCCCTTCCTGCAGTCTGAGGGGCCCCCTGAACAGCGTACATACTCCCACTGGCCTCTACAGAATCCACTTGGAGGGTTCACAGAGGTCTGTGCCCAGGATGGCTCTGATCCTTGGGCATGTGGGGGATCTTGAGGGGACCCACATAAAGGTGAGACTCCCCTATCGTTCTAATACGGATACCCAGTGAGGTCAGATGTCAGTCACCTTGTGCTCCAAGCCGGAGGGGAGCCCCCAATTTCATTACAACTTTCTTAGCATCTACCCTGAGGCAGACAGGAGAGGTACAAAGTTCTATCACAGAAGCCTTCTTTAGATGTCCCTACCCTTAGATGTCCCCTTGTTGTGGGTATCTTCAGGGCAGATCAAGCTGGCCACCAGTATTTAGAGTTGCCCCTGGCCCTGTCCTTAAGAGTAGGAACTTACGCTCTTTAGTATCTATGGCCCCAGCAGGAGGATAGAAACGTGGGTATGACCCCACAGAGAGGTGACTCCAGACACAGAGTTAAGGAGATAAACCACACAGTGTCCAGAGGCGGGAACTCTCTTCTTGCTCCTGGACTGATCCCCTGAGCTACCTCACAGGTAAACTCCTCAAGGGACCAGACCAGCCAAGGGGTCAATGGCCACTTGCCCTCCTTGCCCCACTCCTCCCATCTTCTCCAGGTCAGAGCCCCCCGCCCCCAATGTGGCTGGAACCAAGCTTGCAAGGTTATCCCTAGGCCCACTGCTGGTAGGGTTGTATCTGGCAAAGGAACAGCCTGGGTCATACTAGCCTGGCACCCAGCCTACTCACAGCCAAGCAGGTGTGGTACCCAGAGCCAAAGTCAAAACGGCACTGCTCGTCCATGGAGTAGTCGATCCCAGGCAGCTCCGGGGGCTGGGGCCACGTGCGCTCAAACGGGTCATCAAGGAGGCAGTCATAGGAGCTACAGTGGGGACAGGGGAAGTGGGCTACAAATCCCAAGCCTTCCCTTCCCAGGCTGGGGCTTTCAATGAGCAAGGAAGGCCTACAGGACTTTGTGCCCGCCGTTGTGGGCCCCAGCTGTCTCTTCTGAGGTGGACGGACAATTACGGCCTCCCTCTTCTTCAGCGACTGTCTGGTAGGAGGATTCTGCTTACGTCCAAGGGCAAGGGCACCAAGGCCTGCCTTAAGAACTCATGATAGCAATATGAAGCGGACCTCCAGATTCAAGGGTCATCCTTTGCTCTGTCCTGCAGGATAGGGCCAGGGTTACATCCCCTGGTGACTATCGCCTCATAGACACAGCTGATAGCTGGCTTGGGATGTTGGTTTCGCCCACATAAAAGGGATGCACTCTGGGTAAGATTAGGAGTGGGCTGTGCACAATTCAAGGGCACACTGCTTGAGTCAAAGGTATCCACCATACAGGAGGTAGGCTGTGCCAGACAGCTGCTATGGAAAGTCAGGGACCAGTGTCCCTCCCTCTGCTTGGAACACCTATCCTACAGCTCTTCGCACCCTCCCCAAACCCTGTCTCTGGGGCCTCGAAGCTACCCTAGCTCCATCTCCAGAGGGGTGTCATTTGCATACTTAAAATTTTTAAAAAATGCATTTATTTATTAATTCAAGTTACATCTCAATCACAGTCCCCTCCCGGTCCCTCCCCTCCCATTCTTCGTTTGCATACTTAATGAACCAAGATTCCCAGGCCCAACCCACAGGGAGTTCTTTTTGTTTGTTTGTTTGTTGCTTTTTTTCTAGACAGGGTTTCTCTGTATCCCTGGCTGTCCCAGACTCAATTTGTAGACCAGGCTAGCTTTGAACTCACAGAGATCCCCTGCCTCCCAAGTGCTGGGATCAAGGGCGTCTCCTACCACGCCCGGTCATTACAGACAGCTGTGAGCTGCCATATAGGTGCTGGGATTTGAACCCAGGTCCTCTGGAAGAGCAGCCAGGACTCTTAATGTTGAGCCATCCCTCCAACCCGCATCGGGAGTTCTCATTAGCACCCAGGTAAGGAAAGAGACAGTGGTCTTTAATAGTACTTCCATGCTTTTGGCCCCTTGGTCACACTGAGACCGCACTGACCCAGCTGTGGTGCTAATGTGGGTGTTTTAGGCCAGGTGAGGGAACTGGGGGCCCGAAGAGACACAGAAAGACCAGGTGAGGGACCTGGGGGTCCGAAGAGACACAGAAAGACCAGGTGAGGGAACTGGGGGCCCGAAGAGACACAGAGAGACCAGGTGAGGGAACTGGGGGTCCGAAGAGACACAGAGAGACCAGGTGAGGGAACTGGGGGCCCGAAGAGACACAGAAAGACCAGGCCAGGCAGGCGGAGTGGGGACAGGACAGAGTTTAGGCTATATAAGCTTGGCTTGCCCACCCATTCCCATCCCGGGGCGGTGGTAACCTACGGCAGGTAGCGGCTGAGCTCCAACTTGCTGCAGCGGGACCAATGGAACCGATGGAAGGCAGCCTGCACCAGGGGCGCCATGACACTGCCCAGGCTGGTCTCGTCATCACAGCCATTCCCCTGGCCATCGTGCTCCATGCCAAGCCTAGGGGGAAGTGGAAAGTCACCCTGTGGGTCCTGCCCCTGTGAGGACAGACAGATGGACCCACAACAGCAGACCCTGACTTGGCCAGGAATTCAGACTGGCCTGTTAGCCTCAGTTTCCTGACTGTGCCTCTGCTCCTCTCCACATTCATTGCCCCTGAAGTCCTACCCCTCCCTCATCCACATCTTTCCAACTCCTAAGGAGGGCCCAGCTGGGATACCAATGTTTGCTCACATCCCCCTTTCCCATCGTTCCCACAGCCTAGGCCTATCCGTGCCTCAGTACACACCCAGCTCATGGACAGGATTAGGGAGGGTGCCCACTCTGTTCCTCCTGCACCACCCCCGATTCCTTGGTTGGCACCAAGCTGGCAGGCCCATCCCTGGGCCCATTGCCAGCTGGGTAGAAGGTCCCTGTGGTCTCTGTACTAAATCGGCTCCAGCTGCCATGTCAGTGGTTTGACCTCCAGAGCAGGGAACCACCTGCTCTTCTACCAACAACTCTTTCATTGTCCCACCAGAAAGGCTTCTGCAAGCTAGGTAGGACCAGTCTCATCAAGTTCAATCTAGTCAGCAGCCTCACTCATTGAATCTCTTAGTGTGTGAATTTAAAACTCTCCTCAACGGATGAGCATGTAGCGCACACCTTTAATACAGCACTTGAGGCGGAGGCAGGCAGATGTCCATGAGTTTGAGGCCAGTCTAATCTACATGGTGAGTTCCAGGACAGCCAGAGCTACATAGTGAGACCGTATGAAACCAACCAACCAACCCTCCCTCTGCATAGGATTCTATACACAGTAGATACCCATGAGAGTTTACGTTTAAAACTTTGCTCTTTAAGCCGGGCAGTGGTGGCGCACGCCTTTAATCCCAGCACTTGGGAGGCAGAGGCAGGCGGATCTTTGCGAGTTCGAGGCCAGCCTGGTCTACAAAGTGAGTCCAGGACAGCCAGGGCTACACAGAGAAACCCTGTCTCGAAAAACCAAAAAAAAAAAAACTTTGTTCTTTAAACTGATGTTCAAGACCAAAGCCCAACACACTCCCAATTTCTTAAATACCAATGATTTCATGGGGCCTTGACCACTGGGGAGACTTGGCACAGACCTCTAAGTTTGACATTGCCTCTTTGCAGGGAAGGGCTTCTACTTAGAAAAGAGTGGCAATCTCCTGCCCTTTCCAACAAGTCAAACCCCAGCACATAAGTGCTCAAGAAATACTGAATGAAGCCAGATGAGATGGCACACGTTTACAATCCCAGAATGTGGGTAACCTGAGGCAGGAGGACCCAGAGTTCAAGGACATCCTCAGCTAGTCTGAGACTAGTTTGGGCTATATGAGACTCTGTCTTAAAAAACAAACACACACGCACACACACAACCCTCAAAAGTCGGAGTGAATGAATGTGCTCTAAACAGCATCTGAGCCCACAGAACTGGCTGCCAGTCCCACCTGGCTTACTGCCTGGGCTCAAAGTGTGCCTGTTTATGGTGGGCTCAGGCCAGTCGCTCAGGGGGCACAAGCCAGGGTGAGCTGGAACTGGTCTCCAAAGAATGATGGGGTGAAGACAGGATGGAGAAACAGCAAGGATAGAGACCACCCAGACAGCAGGTCCCGCCTACGACAGGCGTCTGCCGCCAGCCTGACAAGAACCAGGGCACATGTGGTCCCCATGGCCATCGGCATCGCCTCCTACCACGGGCAGCTGGTAAACATCATATATCAGTGACAGAACCTGGACTTAGGCTTTTAACCTCAGGCCCCCTCTGCGTTCCATACTCGACCCACAGCCCTAGAGCCACTCATAAACACACCCCCCCCAATGCTACTTACACATGACCTGTCTCATGAGCCACCACAAAAGCTGAAGAGAATCCATCCTCGTGGTTGAGGGCACAGCTTCTTAGGGGGTGGCACATGCCAGTGACAGGTGCATATCCTGCCAGGGAGAAGGAGAGAGGGCATAGGGAGGGAAGGTGGGATGTGCTGACCTCTGCACCCAGTGTGAACAATATAGAGACAGCCCACCCTGGTGGGTGCTGTGGGGTCCTGGAGAGGAAAGATTCTCAAAAATGTCTTCCCAGACAACAAACGTGGGCCTGGCTGCCACCACCTTCCAGGATTAGGACTTGCTCTTGGCCCGTGGTTTTCCATGGACTGGCGGCAATGTCTCTGAACAAGTGGAACTGGGTGGTTCAGATCAAGCAGCCTTTGGGTAGGCAGGCTAGCCGATTCATCTCCACCATTAAACTAGAAAAACACCCCAAAATCCCTTAACGTGAGATCGAGAGAGCCAGCGTAGCCTCAGGTCTGACTCCTGCTGTGAAGAGGCATAGACGAGACTCTTCATCACACTGTGCCTCAGTTTCCCCATATGGTAACTATGATCAAAGCTACGCATGAACAGATGCTTGCAGGTGTCAATACTGTCTTGGACTCCCCTCTATCCACTGAGCAGCTGGGAAATGGACAATAGTAAATATTACATTTCTCCCCATTTGCAACGTGGGAGAATCTAGAAACTGAAGAACTCTTGGGTCCATGGGGTGGCATGGGGCATGCCATGCGATGTTCCCAAGGCCTCACAGTCTGGAGTGTGAAGAAACATGGCTAAGGTCTTCAAGCAGCTGGGGGCAGGAACAAATAGCACAGGCACACAGGCAGGCTGCAGGCAGGACTGAGACAATGGCCACCAAAGTGAGGTCCTTTCCCTGGCCACAGTCCTTACATTCCAAGGCTTACCCCACTGTCCATCCGGGTTCTGCCCCTTCTTCTTCCCTGCAGTGGCCCTGACAGAGAGAACATTGCTCTCCAGGTCCCTCCTCGAATCTCCACTTCTGCCCTGCACGCTGCTCACACCTGGCCAGGGTAAGTACAGCACCTCCCATACCTGAGGGACCGAAGTTCTGGCGGGTGAGGAAGATGACGTGGTCATGGTGTTCAGTGTGGTTAGGGTCCTGGCGCTGCTGGGAGTGTGCCCAGCGACACACCTGCTCCAGGCTGCGTGCCGGGTTTCCTCGCTCGATCAGGCTCAGGGACTGCAAGGGGGGTGGTGGGAGGCAGGAGGATGCCAGCAATGGAAAAGGTCAAAGACCCCAGACTCCACAGGAGTTCTCTTTAGAGGGAGAACACACAGGCCCAGGGGACCACAGTGCCTCTCCTAGAGATCACCAGCTGTCTCCACCTGGTCGCTGCTGGCACCCAGTCCTTCCTACACCAGTGTCTGCCAAGCCCTGTTCGTACCCACGCCTACTAGAGACTCAACGCATGCTATTTCCAATCTCTTCATCCTGAAAGACAGCCAACTGTGCTGAGCACTGGCCTACACAGCACTCTTCATCTAGTCTCTACAGTAGCCTGTGAGAAAAGTGTGACTGTCACCCCCTTTAGGGAGAATAAGCACCTGGTTTAAGGCTGCAGAGGTCAGGGTCCTCAAGTTCAACAGTGACAGGACTTGTCTCCATCATTGCCCCACCCCACCCCCAAGCCTCGCTTCCCTGATGGACTCCTCAAGGAGAAGGGACTCCTTCCTCAAGAACATAGGATGTCAAGCTTTCCTGCTCTAGAAAGCCACTCCCAATGCCTCCTTCCACACAGCAGTTCTGATGGTCTCAGGGTCTGTAGGCAAGCCGCCTGCTTGTTATCCACCCTGCCTCCCTCCAGTCAGCAGGGGCTCACCTGTCGGTAGCCCACCATGATCAGGCGGACAAGGGCGATGTTCACGTGGGCGCCCAGTGATTCATCATGGTAGATCTCATCCACCTACAGAAGAGTAGAGTGTAAAGGCAGCAAAGTCCCCTGAGGGAACCTACTGCATGCTTCATGTAGGACCAGACTCTAACACACAGCATACTATTTCACCCCTCTGCGACCTTATCCAGCAGGACTTTTTCTTCCTACTTTACCAAGTAAAGAAACTGAGGCTAAGAGAGGTGATGGTCTGCTCAAGGACAGGGATTCAGCTGACATTGACCCTCAGCTCTGAGCTCTTTCCACAGAGCCCACATCTGTGGGGAGAGGGACGGTTGCAAGTTTAGCAGCTCTAACCAAGATGCTCATCTGTCCACCTCTGAAGAGTCTCTTCCACATGTCACCTCACTCAAGGGTCCCCCTTTGATGTCCCCTGTCATATCATCTCTACAAACTTTCCATTTACTACTGGGAAGTCATTACCCAGTGGTGTCCCCACAGTGGAGCCCCAGCCCACACACAAATCCCTTCTCCAAGGCAAATTCCCAGAATGGGGCAGCGCTCAAGAACCTTCGGATGGGCAGCAACATCAGCACACAGGAAGGAGCATGTTAGTGACACAGGGTTTGCACCCCCAAACATCCCCAGTCAGACCTGCACTTGAACAAGGAGGACCTTAGCTCAGAATGGGTCTTTTGTCTCACAGGTCCAGGGCCTGGGAGACTGAGGCAATCCCCCACAGGCTGCACCCAGAAACCTGTCCCAGGCACACCCTTGTCAGGAAGCCTGGACAGAGAGAGGGATTCGGCCTCTGTTTGTCTACTTCCAAGAGGGAGTTCACCCTCTCCTAAGGATATCCAGCTCCTGAGTTAACTAACCCCTGAGATACTCCAGCTTTCTTTGTTTTAAATAGATTTTTTGGGTTTTTTTGTTTGTTTTGTTGTTTTTTTTTTTTTTTTTTAGGTAAAATACTTTTACCTAAGCAAAACCAGGATGAAATAATGAAGGCCTTTGTAATACCAGTGTTCTCATAGATGGATGGGAGATGAAGATGGAAGAATCCCCACAAGCTTGTAGAGCTGGTGTCTATGGTGGTGAATGCTAAAAAAACACCGTGTCTCAAACAAGATGGAAATTGAGGACTGACATCCCAGACTGCTGTCTGACCTCTACACACACACACACAGACACAAAGTCTTTTTTTTTAAAAGCTTAAAACAAAACAAAACAAAATATTTCACTGTAAACACACACACACATAAAAACAAGAAGAAAATTAAATCACTTAGCAACCAACTACATAATGATCATAACCCAACAAACTTCCTGTCACGTGTGCGTGCCTGTGTGCTAGTTTACAAAGCTGGGTTCACACTGAACATATTGTTTGTGCTTTGCTGGCTTTGTGGAAAATGTTCTACGTCTTTGTGATCCCTGGTGTCTGCAGAGCATATGCCCTCAGTGACGTAACCAGCATCCTAGATAGCAGTTTAGGAAGACTTAGGAAGACATGTTTTCCTCAGCCACTCAATGTAGGCAACAACAAAGCAGCTACTTGGAGTCCCAGGTTCAAATCCCAGCTCTTTTTTTGTTTGTTTGTTTGTTTTTTTGCTTCCTTGTTCTGTTGGTTTTAGTTTTTTAATTTTATGTATGTATTTTGCCTGCAAGTATTTCTTGCAGTTCCCATAGAGGCCAGAAGAAGGCGTCGGATCCCCTGGGGCTGGAGTTGCAGATGGTTGTAAGAGGCAGGTTCTGGGAGTCGAACCCTGGCTCTCTGGAAGAGAAGCTACTGTTTTAACTGCTGAGCCGTCAACTCTGTTTTGTTTTAATCACCTAGCTGACTTGGAGCGCAGCACAGAGCTCCTTAGAACCTTTCTTTTTCTACAGAATGGAAATAAAAATGGCTGTTAGAGGGTTGTCCTGTATAAATCCCTGGAAACCACGAGTGAGCCACACAAGCCCAGAGGCACCATCAATCAGTGAAGTTTAGTGGTCCCTCTAACGCCTGCCCGCATGGCTTTCTGGGAGCCGATGGTTTCACGCCGGCCCTTGTCTTACCATTGCGTCTCCTGTGCCCGTTAGGCACCGGTTCTTTCTCACACATAATGGAAAGTAACTAACCTACAGGCCGTTAAGGGGCAGCTGTCCACCACAGAGAGGAATCATCCTTCTAACTCCACATGTGTGAGTCCTACAGGCAGGGAAACCCAGGAGGGAAAATGGAGACCCAAGGGGCCAGGGCCAGCAAAGGATGAAAAAGCCTATGAGCCCAGGGCCATGAGTTAGAAAGCTGCCTACAGCACAGAGCCCAGCACCAACCCACCCTCCCAGTGCCTGGAGCTGGCAGTGACCCCCGTATATGAATGCACAAACCTCAGAGCAGCCAGCATTGGGCTTCCGCCATCCTCTTTCCTGGCGTCTGTGTCTGAATCTAACTGAGTACTGAGACCAAAGCCTAGTGCCTGCCGTGGACACACAGACCCTGCCAATCCCCACCGCAAGACATGATGGAGAGGCCCAGGGCCCAGGGTTTCCTCCCATCTTCCAGAGCAAAGACTTCACAGAAAGAGAGTGTTTCATTATATAGCGAAGGCAGTTTCCTGAACCCACATGCTTATCCTAGGGGGATTGCAGCCTCTATCAGCCACACCCCCACACCCACAGAATGCCAACCTCATGAAACTTTATTCATGGCTGATAGCCACTTGCATGGAAGTGACCTTTTTTTACGTGTATGTATATCAGCCTGCATGTATGTGTGAGCCTGCATGTACGTCTGTACACCAAGTGTATACCTGTTGCACAGAGAAGGCAAGAGAGAGCATTGTATGACAGAGTGGGAGTGGGGTGATAGACAGCTCTAAGCAGCTATCTGGGTGCTATGGGTCAAACCCAGGTCCTCTGGAAGAGCAGCCAGTGCTCTTAACTACTGAGCCATCTCTCCAGACCCATGAGAAGTGACTTTCAATCTGACTTTCTCAGCCCCTCCAGCACACAAGGCTGGGGTCAGTACTGTATGTGGACTCTAAGGTCAATAGGAGAGGCACACGCCACTCAACCATGCCAGTGCCCCACACTCCACGGCTTGTCCCAGGGACAAAGAGAAGAGAGAGACAACTGGGATATTTAAGTTGGGGTATATACTGGGCTCTGGGCATCTGGAGGGACTCCTGGGTTATTGTCTTCTTCCATGTGTCCTCTAATAGGTTGGGTTATTGAAAATACTGTCTGAATCCTGCATGTGGCAGCCAGCCCCTTGTGTTGGAAGGCTTCGCACCTGCAGGCTTAACCAACTGTGAACTGAAAATCTGAGAAAAATTGTTTATATGAAACACATGGGTTTTTCCCCCCACTTTGCCACCACTGCCTAACCAATAGTCCAGCAGCTATGTGCACAGCCCTTACATTGCATTCATTGTTAGAGGTCATCCAGAGGGCTGGAAAGATGACCCGGTGGCTAAGAGCATAGCTGCTCATCCAAGAGAACCTGGGTGCCATTCCCAGCATCCATGCAGCAGCTCACGACCATCTATAACTCCAGTTCCAGGGGACCTGACTCCTCCTGGTCTCCATGGGCACTGCATGTGTGTGTTGCATAGACATGTAGGCAAAACACTCATACATATGAAATAAAAGAATTTTTTTCTTTTTCTTTCTTTCCTTTTTTTTTTTTTTCTACGAAACGGTTTCTCTGTGTAGCCCTGGCTGTCCTGGAACTCTCTCTGTAGACCAAGCTGGCCTCGAACTCACAGAGATCCACCTGCCTCTGACTCTCCAGTGCTGGGATTAAAGGCATGCGCCACCACTGCCTGACTAGAAAAGAAAATCTTTTTAAAAAAGTTAATTAAAGTCATCTAGATATCTTGATATGCTGTAAATTATGTATCTGAGGATTCTGCCACTCAGTGGTAGAAGGCTTGTCTAGCACATGGAAGTCCCTGGTTCAATCACATCGTAGTTTGCTTTCTACCATTGTGATAAAAAAAAAAAAAAAAAAAAAATGAACAAAAGCAACTTGGGAGGAAAGGATTTATTCAAGATTACTATCCCAATCACAGGCCATCGTGAAAGGAAGTCAGGGCGTGAATTCAAGGTAGCACCTGAAGCAGAAGCCATGGAGGAACACTGCTTACTGGCTTGCTCCTCATGACTTCTCCAGCCTGCTTTCTTACAGAACCCAGGACCACCAGCCTAGGGGTGGAACCACCCACTGTGGGCTGGGTCCTTCCTCATCACTCAGAGGGGGTAGCAGTCAGGGGAGGTTTCATGGGTTACAAAGGAGACTTGAGCACCTTCAGATTTGGGGACTCAGGATACGGGGTCCTAAAGCCGATCCCATTAGGACACTGAAGGACAAACGTACTCATTTCTATCACTTGCTGAGGAGGCCAACTCTGCCCATCAAGGCTTTCAATGACTCCTGTTCCAATTACCATCTAGCCTAGGACAGACAGGGTAGGCCCTGTCCTCCCAAGCTCCCAGGTCCACTCCTCTGGGCCTGCGCATTCTCATCTGCATACACCCCTGCCAGTCCTGGCCCCTGGAGTCAGGAGCTCAGGGGCAATTTAGCTGGAATTGCCTCACTGCTCTACAAGAGGACAGAGAAGTGACTGGATAGAGCCACCATATTGGCAGAAACTGGTTCTGCACATGGCCAGGGGGTGTGGCTACCTGGCAGGCCCAGGAACCTATCCTCCCTGGGACACATTCACAGGGGCCCCTGACAAGTTCCACCCTGGCTGCACACTCAGGGTCTGGCCCAGCATCTTCAACCTCCACGGCTGTGGAGAGAGGTCGTCTGGGAGCAACCAGAAATTACTTCCCATAGTTGGACACAGAGCAGCCATAAGACCCACCCACGGGGCAAGAAGAACAGTGCATCTGGTTTCCTTGCTTCTCACCTGTGAGCCAAGTTCAAGACCACCTTTGCCAGGTCTCCTAGGTTAGGGTTTGACATCACCTATTGCCCTGGGAGAGCCAGCGAGCGTGTAGCAGAAAAACAAGCAAAGGTCAGGATGCTGGCCAAGGGGAGACAAAACAGCAGAGAGGAGGGACAGGTAGGGGTGCTGGGGCTGGAGGAGGGAGTTGCTGCTCCCAGAATAACTACTGCATGCCAGACACTGTGCCAGACTCTGTTTACCACCCCCAACCACCTTTGAGAACTAGTCTCATCTCATAAGCAAGAAAACAAGATCCTCTTTCTTTCATTCATTATTTCTTTTCTTTCCTTGTGTGTGTGTGTGTGTGTGTGTGCTTGTGTGTGTCTCAACCACCTTTGAGAACTATTCCCATCTCATAAGCAAGAAAACAAGATCCTCTTTCTTTCATTCATTATTTCTTTTCTTTCCTTGTGTGTGTGCCAGTGTGTGCATACAAGCGTATGTGTATGTGTGTGCCCCATGTACAAGTGTGTATGTTCATGCCAGAGGAAAACATTGGGTGTCCTGTTCTGTCACTCTCTGCCTCATTCCCTTGAGACGGGGTCTCTCCCTGTCTAAACCTAGGCTGGCAGCCAGGAAGGTCCAGCGATTCCCAAAGTACTGAGGTTAAAGGCCATGCCCAGCTTTTTATGTGAGTACCAGGGATTTGAACTCAGGTCCTTGTGATTGTGTAATGGGCTAGTTTCTATGTCAATCTGACACGTACTATGATCTTTTAGGAAGAGAGATCCTCAACTGAGAAAATGCCCCCACCAGATTGGGCTGTAGGCAAACCTATGGGGACATTTTCTTAATTATTGATGGATGTGGGAGAGCCCGGCCCTCTCTGGATGATACCACTCCTAGGCATGTGGTCCTAGGGTATATAAGCATGCTAAGCAAGCAATGGGGAGCAAGACATTAACAGTGTAGGAATCCTGCCTCGTCCTTTGATGGACTGTGATGTGGAAATGTAAGCTGAGATGTACCCTTCCCTCTGCGAGTCACTTTTGGACAGTGCTTGCAGAGTGTGTATGAGGCCCGAGGACACAGAGCGTGGTAGTGCACACTGTAATCCCAGCTCTTAGGAAGCAGAGGCAGGAAGATCAGGAGCTCAAGGCCATCCTTATAAGATCTTGTTGAAGCGAGGGAGAGAGGAAGGGAGGGAGGGAAGGAGGGTGGGCCAGGCTTCTGAGAGGCTAAGTAACTTCCCAAACCCCCCCCCCTCCATTTGAAAGGTGGGAAGCCAGGATTTAAACTGAGATCTCCATGACTCTGTGGCTCCTATTTACACTCAGGGCTGTCCTGACCATTTCTAGGTGACAGTGAGTGGGCTTCCCACAGCCCAGTAAAAAAGAAGAGAGCTCAGAGGACAAAGTGAACCATTTCCTTGTGCCCAAGGCCTGAGCTAGCAGAGGGTGGTCCCAGCCAGAAACAGACAGAAGCTGAACTCCTCCTGGGCCAAGGCTGCAGTGTGTATCCTTCTGTCCCAGCGGCACACAGTGCCTCAGTTGTGTCTCCTCAGGCCTCCTTTCAGAAACATGGCTCCTGAGAGGGTAGGTTCATGTAGAGACCCTGTTGCCCAATGATTGGAGGTCCCACTGACATGAGCCACAGTGTGGGGAGACATAGAGGGCTGGTGGAGATGGGGAAATCACAGGAGCACCCTTCTCCTGAGCCCCGGACACTGCAGACTTCAGAGGGACAGACATGGAGACAAAGCATTGTCTGTCTGTGACAGGGAGGAATGAAAGAGAAGGCACCAGGGGAAGGGGACACTGAGCCAGGACCCTAGGCCTCTGAGCTTTCCTCCTAAACACCCCTGCTTCCCAAAACACAGTTTGCTTTCTAGATCACAGAAGAATTCTCAGATTGCAAAAGGGGCTGGGGTGAGCATCCCAGTCCAGTGGACAGCAACACAGCCAGCCAAGCTGTAGCAAAGACCCCTTTCTCAGCATCTCGTAACCCTGTGGTGTCAGGCACCCACAGCCCTGTGGCATGAAAACTCCACTTTTTCAGACTGTGAGCCTGAGACAGGAAGTCCCACCCTCAGCCTATGGCTGAAGGGATAAACCAGGTCCCCAGGAGAACATGAGAGGTTTGTGGGCAGCCTTGCCTCATGTTCCAAGCCAACACCAGCTTCTCCTTGACAGAGCTAGGGTAGAGAACTCCATGAAGCCCCATGTCAAGCAATCTGCACACCCTCTCTCCTTAGGGACAGTGCTTACAGGAGCCACAGGACAGACTGTCCACCTCTGTCAGAGGGCTCAGGCAGGTTTCAGGCCACGAGATAGAGAGTGGGGACAGTACCAAGAGGCAAGACCCTGGAGTCTAAGGCCATCTTCACTCACACAGAGGCAAAGGCACCAACTGCCACTAAGAGCTGGCCGAGCCTACCAGGGTCTCCCTGCATCACCTGAATCTCAGCAGCCCTCCCAGACAGAAGAGGCAGCCCTACCTGCTGTCCTACTTTTTTTTTTTTTTTTTTTTAGAATTTCATACATGTATACAATGAAATATGACATGTACTCCCCATGTCCCTCTAACTCTCCTCGTGTCCTCAGAACATATCCCCTCCCAACTTCATGTCTCTTATTTTCTAACCCACTAAGTCTAGTTAGCGCTGCTGATAAGTGCTCAGGCATGGGGTCATCCAGTGGAGCATGTGCACATGGACATGGTTGTAGGAATATGTAGAAGGAATATGCCCTGCCCTAGCAGGCTTGCTAAGCCACACACATGCATGGCTGGGCTTCCAAACAGAGCTGTCCACACCTGATAGGGCAATGAGCCACGGGCTGCTGCTGTTGCTGATGCTGCTGCAGCGGCGGCGGCGGCGGCAGGGCAGGGGAGGGGAAACAATGGCACAATGGATAGGGGGTATAAAAAGGGGACTTCTTTTGATTAAAGGAGTCTGCTTCTGCACTGCAACTCCCAGGGTCTGTGTGGTGACTCTGCACATTCTAACCCACTGCCCCCAGACTCAGGGTGGTCAGCGTAGTGCAGGCAACATTTGGTCCCAGCCAGGGTAGTCTGCTGATCACAGGCAACACACGATCTTGATCTTGATCTCTGATGAAGAATGATTCTCCATTCCCCTGTGGCTATCCATTGCCACTGCTCCTCAGTATAGAGTAGGGCCTGAAGATCATCAGCCTGCCCTATGTATGTGGGGATTTTTGACTGGCTTGTTCTTGTGTGGGTCTTGTGTGGGTAACTAAAACTGCAGAAGTTCATGTCTAGAAGACAGCATTCCACCGCTCTCCTCCCCAACCCTCCATCTTACATCTTCCTCCGCCTCCTCTTCTGAAATGTCCCTCATGCCATGGTAGTGGGGTTGGTAAGGACGTCCTGTTTAGGGCTGAGCACTCAGTGTCCCATTGTCAGCACTGTGACCAGGTATCGTCATACCACTGACAGCTGCACATTGCAAAAGGAGCTTCCTTGACCAGGGCCGAGAGCAGCCGAGGCCTGGTCTCGTGGTTTCCCTTGAATTACAAGTTGAACATCCTAAATATGAAAATAGACTCTATTTTCCAGATTTTTTTTAATGCCAGTGTAACTTTATAAGTGGAAAATTCCACACCTGGGCTTCTGATGGGTCACTGTCAAAAATTCAGGTGTACTAAAAATATCGTGTAAAATTGCCTTCCAGCTGCACAACATAAAACACACGAACTTCATGTTTAGACTTGAATCCTCTTCCAAAGATTGCTGCTGCTGATGTGCAAACATTCCAAATCCCAAACACTTTGGTCCCAAGCATTCCAGAGGAGATATACTTAACTTGTAAGGTTTGCAGAAAAGTTGCTGGGGCAGTCGGGATGCCCCATGTATCCTATACCCATCCTATCCCACTTCCGGTATTGTGCAGAAGTATGGTTAAAGTCGTCAGGATAAGCCAACCTACACTGGCAGGTAATTATTAATTCAAGTCCGTATTATCAGTCTGGTTTCTCCAGTTTCCCCATAACGTCCTATTTCACTGAGGAATTCTCATCTAGTGTACAATAATACATCAGGTCACACGTGTGCCACAGTTTTTCAGTCCTTCCTGGCTTTTGGTGACTTTAATGATTTTGTGGAGAACAACCCATGGGCTTTAGAGACCATCCATCAATTAAGATGTACCATATATATATATTTTTTCCTTTTCTTTCATTTGTATGGGGGGTTGGAGAAGGAGCAGGGTTTCACTAGGTAGCCCAGACTACATTTAAAAACAGGATTCACCAGCATCCGTCTGTCTCCCTGATGTGTGTCAGCTTGACACACATACACACAAGTTTCCAGGGCTGGACCCAAAATCTTGTCCCTTCAGTTAGAGTGAACCTTGCCAAGGTGTGTGTACACACACACACACAGACACATGCACACGTGCATACATACACTTTCCTCCTGTGCCTCATCGCCAAGCCCTGCCTGCCTCCAGCAGCCTCTCACCAGCAAGGAGGTAAAAGGAGAATGCTGAGTCTCCAGTGGCCCAAGCTCATGACCATAATCTTATATTTCAAAGGTGCTGGTGTGGGCTCCCAGTGAGTCATGTCCCCCCAGCTGCCAATCAGCACACACTAAGGGATGTGGTGTCTCCATGGCTCCCCAGAGCTTAAGGGCTGGCCTGCATAGCTCCCCTGGGATCAAGCTCTTTGGCCCACCTCATATGCAGGTTGTTTGTGCAGAGTGGCTCCAAGAGCACAGGGACAGACCCACCCAGCCCAACAGAGTCCTTTTCACCAGTCCACAATGCTCAGCATTTATCCCCCACAACCTATTTATGAAACACAGCAGCCTTGATTTCCCAGGCAGGCCTGCCCGCGTATAAACAGAGGCACGAGGACTGGCAAGGCCAGGGCTCAACACTTCCCGCCTCCTGGACTCAGGCTTAGGAACCCATTCTGCACTTCTGAGACATGGAGGATGAAGGAGGACACATGTCCAGCTCTCTGGGCCTGGGCTTTCTCAATGGCATCTGTTAGTTTAAAACAATCTTCTACTTTGGGAGCCCATTACAACATCCTAGAAATAGGCTGTTGGGAGTCTCCCCTGTGGTTGGTAATGTGGAATGCTACGTACAAAAGTGCTCTCTTCACCCAGTGCTAACACACGTTTTTTGCCTGGGAGAGCAGCATCTGCACTGTGCCTTCTCTTGGGGCGAGAGCTGTTTCCTCTCAGGGTGGGAAGGCTTAGAAAACGTCCATATCTGTGTGTGGCAAATACCATAGAGCAGGGGCTTCATCTGCCACTATGGACAATTTGATGCTGGTTGGGGAGCTGCCTCGTGTGCACTGTGGGATACTCAGGAGCCTCTCTGGCCTCTACCCATGAGATGCTGGCAGCACCCCACCTCCTTCAATTGTTATAACAAAGAAATACAGCCCAAAGTGGAATGCTCCTTCTCTTTGGTTCGGTTACCTTCCTTCACCTTTCTCCCAAACCCCACTGTTTTTGTTTGTTTTGTTGCTTTACTTAAAAGCAAATCCATTTTAAGGCAGTGGTCTCTCTCTCTCTCTCTCTCTCTCTCTCTCTCTCTCTCTCTGTGTGTGTGTGTGTGTGTGTGTGTGTGTGTGTGTGTCTGTGCTGCTGGGGATGGACCCCAGACCCCACCCCTTGCACACTGTTAGGCTGGTAGCCCCGGATCTTCCTTCTCCACTCCCCACACCTACCTGTCAAGCTCTGCCTGCACTAGCAGCAGTGGTAGGCAGGAAACATAAACTTCGGAACCAGACGGATCTTGCTTTAAAGCCCAGCCCTGCCACTTAGTTGCTGTATAGATTCTGAGCAGGTTGCTTAGCTCCTCCAAGCCCCTGAGGTAACAGATGTGGCCTCACAAGGCTACAGGTAGGGGGTCAACAAGCCAGCTGCAAAGTGCTCAGACTGTGGCCTGCAGGAGCCAGGTGATCCTGCCTGTCTCCTCTAAGCCCCTTCAGCACTATCCTCAGTGATTCTCTGGTGATCCCAGGAGCCTGAGGCCTTTTTTTTTTTTTTTTTTTTTTCTTGGTGCAGCCAGACTGAAGCTTAGAGAATGAGAGCCTGTTGACAGGCTCCCAGCAGGCGCATGCTAAATCCTGAAAATAATTACTCACGTTTCGGGGGCTCAAAGGGCTCCCTAGTACTGAGATTTGAAGAGGCCTTTAGGAAAGGGACCAGGGAAATGGGTAAACTAAGGCACAGAGAAAGATAAGGCACCCGAAGTCTACCATCAGGTGAGAGAAGAATGAAGAGGGACTTCCGGCCCATCATCTGCGGCTGTGGATCTTTCTAGCACAACCTAAGTGAATGCAGGGTTAACCTGACAGTATGCTAGGCTCGGCATATAGGCCACTCTCTGCGGAACCTGAGCCACTCTGGGGCCAGGATCCCCTTGGATGACTGCCTGACTCTGAATCTGCCCCTGCCTCCTCACCCCGCCCCAGCCCCGACATGCTAGCACAATGAAAGCACCCATCCAGCAACCAGATATCCCCCACGATCCTTTCAGGCCAGCCTGGCAGACACAAGGCCTCCCTCAGGTAGGCAGAGCTTCAAGGCAAAAGTAAAGTGAAACCCTTGTACCTGGGTCAATAAAGTCTCCCCAGGTGTGTGTGTGCTTCCATCAGCCTAGCCATATAAGAGACTCACACAATGAAGAGGATGGGCTATGGGTTCCATGGGAGGATGAGGCTGTCTGCTGCCCATCTGCCCACCTCCAGGGCCAGGAAGTCTGACTGGCCATCCTCTGTTCAGGGAAGTCCCAGCCCCACACAAGCTGCTTGCCATGATGACACTGGCAGGAGTTTACAGGGATCACCTTAAGGGATTGTCCCTATACACTCCTGCCACTGTCATCATAAGTGGATGCCATGACCTTCCCTGCTATGGAAGCTAGGTTCCATGGGAAGTATGGCTTCAGCTCCATCATCCAAGGTCCTATGTTTCCAGTCTGTACAGCAAGCCAGTCATGAACAAGCAACACAGTCTATGGTGTTGAACCCCCAAGTTAGACATAGAGGCTCATTCCTGTGATCCCAACACTTGGAAAGTGGCAGGAGGACTGGAATTCAAGGTCAGCCTGGGCCACATTCTAAGTTCAAGGCCAGTCTAGAATACGCAGGAAGACACCATCTCAAAAATAAACAAGGAAAAAGAGAGGAAAGGGGGATGAAAGGAAGAAGGGGAAGGGAAGGAAAGAGAGGAAAGGAGGGGAAAAAAGAATAAGCCCAGGCTATCCACACAGCAGTCTCCAAAGAAGTACCTCAGAGCATTGTCTTTGGGGAAAACTGACAATGATTCCCGGCCAAGGGTATAAGTAAGCCATAGGTTGGGGGTCAAAGGTCAAAACTCAGGGCAAAGTAACTGGGCACACCAAGAGAGCCAGGTTAAAAAGCAAGGAGCTGGGGGGGGGGGTGTCAGAATTCTACACAAACATCTAGGTTCAGTTCCCCAGGACAACAAAAAAGGAAAATAAAGAAATGCCAGTTTGAGCTATGTAGCAAGATCTGCTCTCAAAACAACAGGGATTGGAGAGATGGTAAAGAGATTAAGAACACTTGCTGCTTCTCTTATAGAGGACCCGGGTTCAGTTCCCAGCACCCACATGGTGGCTTATAACCATCCATAGTTCCAGTTCCAGGGGACCTGAGGCTCTCTTCTGAACTTCTAGGCAAAGGTGACCATTAGAGGTCATGCTTTGAGTGGACACAGGAGCACTTAGATCCCACCCCACAAGAGACCAGCAAGTTACGGCTGGTCCCCACACCACACGAGGTAAATGCAAGGTACACATGTGGTGCACAGACACATAAAAGAAAAAAAATCCATTTAAAACAACAACAAAGCAGGGTGTGGTGGTGCACGCCTTTAATCCCAGCACTCAGGAGGCAGAGGCAAGAGGAGCTCTGAGTCCGAGGCCAGAGGACTCTACAAAGTGAGTCCAGGACAGCCAGGGATACACAGAGAAACTCTGTCACAAAACAACAACAACAAAAAGCATGACCTGTTCCTGTTTCCAAGGGAAGCCCCAAACTTGGCTGGTAACCAAGTTCCTGTCCATCCTCTCTGCCTCCCATCTCCTTCCTAGTCGTATAGCTTCAGCCTTAAACCTCCCGTTTTTCCCTTCTGCCATGGCTCCTAAGAGCAACCCCTCCATCCCCTGGTCACTTGCCTACCCCTCATATCTCAGAACCCATACACATGGGTTTCACCGTAAGTGATACAGCAGAGGGTCGAGGGCCCTCCAGGACATACATGCATGTCCTGAGGGAAGGTCTTGGACTATGGGGACCCACCTCTAGCCCCAGAGTGGTTAGAACACTTTAAGATGAAGATATCTCTGCATATAGCAAGAGACCTCTGGAACTTCCCTTACTGAAACAGCAGCAATTTCCAGGAAATGGGGCCACAGAAAATCCCCTTGGAGAGCTTCACACCATAAGGACAGACCCTTGGAGCCTGAACAAGCAACAGCCACAAGCTTTCTCATCTCCATTTGCTCACTTTCCTTTATAAATCATGTGAGGATTTGGGAGATGGCTCAGCAGGCAAAGGTGACTGTTAGAGGTCATGCTTTGAGTGGACACAGATCCCACCCCACAAGAGACCAGCAAGTTACGGCTGGTCCCCACACCACACATATACACAAACACTACTCCTCCCCAGCAGTGTGGTCCTAGCTGGACCTACAATTTATAGATTTGGGCTGAGTGGTCAATACTCCAAGGATGGAGATGCGGCCACATCCATGGCCATTCTCACTTCCTCTTCCTGGAGTTGCCTATGTGTCCCAAGCCACCTGTTGGGCTAGAAGATCCACAGCGAGGTGGCCAGCCAGTCTTGCAGCTTTCATGCTTCCCCAGGCTAAGTTACAATCTGTCACTCCCCCACATCCTCTCTGAGGACCTCTCCAGGTCTGAGACATCAGCACTGCTGGCAGTCCACCCACCCCACCCACTCAAGGCACAGGGACACTCACGATGTTCATGAGTGTGAGCACGTAGTTCTGCGTGTGCTCCTTGCCATGGAAGCGAACCACCGAGTCATCCACAGCCAGCAGCACCTCGATGCTGTAACTGCCAGGCTTGGCGTGTCTCCGCTTCCGCTCTGTGTCACCCAGCTGGTCCCCAACCAGATCCAGCACATTGGGAAGGTCACCAAGGCCGAAGGCTAGAACCGGGATAGAAAAAGTGGGAGGCTGTGACACCTGTTGAATCGTTTTGGTTTTTCTGTTTTTTTCTCTTTCCCTTTTTCTTTTTGTAGACAGAGTGCCCCCTGATCCAGTCTGGTCTTGAACTCACTATGTAGCTGACGATGACTTTGAACTTCTGATCCTCCTGACTCCACTTCCTGAGCTCTGAGCTCACTTCGTGAGTATGTGCCACCACACTGGCTCACGGGGTGCAGCTGAGTGAACCCGGGGCTTCCTGACTCCTAGGGGGGCAGTCTACTAATGGAGTCATGTCCCAAGTCCCTCAAACTGTTCCTCAAAACACACGTTAATCCATCCAGTCATCTGAAACTCTACTAGCACGGACCCAGAGCTGGGGGTATAGAGACCCCACAATCACACTCCTGGCACCTGGTGGATGAGTAGACAGACAAATGGCAGTTGGGTGATTAAGGAGAGGAGGCTGCTCACGAGTCTACAGTTTAGTTTGGGTGACAGAAATGGGATGGTGCCAGCACACAGTATGAGGGCTCCTCAGTCAAAATACTTCACACGGGCATCTTTTATTAATCTTGGAACTCACATACACCGTGACAGCTGAGCATCCCTGACCCCAAAATCCCAACTTGGAAATGCTCCAAAATCCAAAACAGTGATCATTCCCGGAAGCCTTGAATCTAAGCCCAATGGTGATTCCAGTGCTCAGAGAGGCCACTGGGAGGAAGGAGGGAGGATTCTCCGGAGGGGAAGGTAAGGAGCAAGGATGTTCTCCATTGAGAGGGGAGTAACAGTCACCCCAGCATGTGAGCAGCACTCGGATACCCAACAACCCTGGAGCCCTTCCCTCCATGTCTCCTAAAGGGGGGCTCAGGAAGGTTACCTGACTCACTCTATCACCCAGCAACTTAGTGGAAAGAGCCCAAGCTATAAACTTGAGTCTTCCCTTCCCTATTACTACATGCAGGCTGGGACCACCCAAATGTTTCCCTCAGTAAATGAGAAAAGGGGAGCCTGTGTTAATGGGGGTGCCGTTAGTGTCTCAGCTATAGTCTCTTCTCTGTGACCCTCTAGGCACAGCAAGCCAGAGCTGGGAGGTATGATGGAGCCCACCCAGGAAGCCCCAAGTGAATGGAAAACGTACAGCTCTTCCAAACCATCAGCAATCTCCAAGTCCTGAAACCTAGAGTGACCCATGGATTCCATTCCCAGACCGCACCCAAAGCCAGCTGCATCTTCAGAAAAACTGGATGCACGTGTCCAGACCAGCACCGTCAGTCACATCAGCCCCAAAGGGTACACGCACAGAGGGTTGCAGGCATAAAGGGGGAATTGTGTCATAAGAATGAGCGATGTGCTGAGACTGCTGTAACGAGAAGCCTTGAAAGGGGAGACATCAAACCGGCCTTGAATGGCACACCTGTGTTCACAGGGGTCCACCCTCATCGTGAGGAAAACTAACGATTTTAAAGAGGATGATGGGAACGTTTTGGAATTAAACAAGGGTCTCGGTTGCACACATTGTGAAAACAACAAAAAGTCACACAATCAAGTAATTTACAATGGTAAATTTGGGGACTGAGGTGATGGCTCCTGTGGGTAAAGCGCTTCCACACAAGCACGTGGCCCCAAGTTGGATGCCTGGCCCCTTGATAAATGCCGAGGGGGCATGGTTACCTGCCTGTAATCCTAACATGCAGGAGGCACAGACACACTCCACAGAGTAAGCCAGCCAGCTAGTCTACCCAAATCCTTGAGCTCCAGATGTAAGTGAGAGAGCCTGCCTCAGTAGATAAGGTATATTCTAGGAAGACAGTCACTCGAACACACTCCCACAAGTACACGCTCACCGACACACAAGAAGCATTATGCACGTGAACACACATGTACATCCACCTCGCATACACATGCATGTTCATGGCTGATGCCCAGAGCTCTGGTGTAGGAGGAGTCTATGCTAGCTTACATTCAGCTGCCTCCTCAGGAAGGATGTGGGAAGAAGGAAGGATGCACAGGTCAGGCCAGGGATAAAGAAGAGGGCAGTGATTTCAGTGTGCAAACGAATGTATAGGTTTGAGCGTGGGGTGATGGGGTGGTGTTCAGCATTCTAAATGTTAATTGGTCCTGTTTGCTGTCTGTTACTTAATTGACTCTGATTGGTTAAATAAATGCTGAGGCCTGGAGATTGGGCAAAGACAGAGGTAGGCAGAACTAAGGTTCGCCGGCTTTTTAGAGATAGAGAGCATCTTGGGAAAAGGAAGGTTGCTGGAGAGAAGCCAGGAGCAGACAAGGAGGACACGCCATGGGGTAGATTAAAGAAGATCCTTCCACGTGGCCTGAAACATTGGCTTAGTGTGGAGAATAATAGTCCAAAGGGACGTATGTATATATGGGGTCATATTTGGGTAATAGAATTATGAACTAGCTTAGATGGGCTAGGATTGCACAACCCAGGCCTAGGCTTGTTAAAATCCACCCGGTGTCTGTGTGTATTCATTTATAATGGTGGGTTAAGAATTAACACCACCAACCAATTAAAGATAATATAAATACCAGTTAAATAATTTAATTAGCCGGGCGGTGGTGGCGCACGCCTTTAATCCCAGCACTTGGGAGGCAGAGGCAGGCGGATCTCTGTGAGTTCGAGGCCAGCCTGGTCTACAAAGCGAGTCCAGGACAACCAGAGCTGTTACACAGAGAAACCCTGTCTCAAAAAAACAAAAAAAAAAAAATTTAATTAGTTATTTTTTCTACAGTGGAGGTATGGGGGTGTAAGCATACATGTTTGTGTATGTATAAGTAACAGTGTGCAGGTGCACAGGTGAGTGAGTGTTGCACACATATCCTCTTCAGGAAGCCACAGCCAAGCCAGGCAATGGTGGCACACACACCTTTAATCTCAGCACTCAGGAGGCAGAGGCAGGCAGATCTCTGAGTTTGAGACCAACCTAATATACAAAGTGAGTTCCAGCATAGTCTGCACAGAGAAACCCAGTTTCAAAAGAAAAAAAAGAAGCCACAGCCAAGGCCACATGCTGAGGCCCCAGAGGAATAGTTCCCTCCACCCCAATTGAACACTGTACCCTTTTACAGAGAAGCTTGGAGGCAGTCTACCTCTCCAGAGGCAGCTTAAGTTATAGACTCATCTGGTAGAACCCTTCAAGTTTCCCATCTGTATTTCCTCCAGGGCACCTGGACCTTCACACACACACACACACACACACACACACGCACACAGGCACACATGCATACACATGGACACACACGCGCTCACACACAGACAAGCACACATGCACACACATATGTAGACACACATATATACACACACATGCATACATGTACACACATACATGCAGACGTACATATACACATACACATGCACACACGCACACACGGACAAGAGTCCATAGAGGTGGCACAAAGGTGATGAAGCCTTGGTGTCTGTTCCTCAGAAATCCCAGCCTATGCAGAGGATGGAACAAAGGGGAGCCATGCTGACTCTGAGGGGCCAGGCAAAGGACACCCACACAGAAAGGGGCCAGGCAGATATAGGGGTTCAAGCAGGGGGGGCAACTCTGCCAGGCTCAGAGGTGGTTCCCCATATGTCAGGAAGAAAGTAGGCCTGAGAGAAACCCTCTGCTTGTCCGTTACCAGGGGACAGGCACACCCAGGATATCCTCACGAGAAGTGTCCCTACCAATGTGCTTCAGGGTCATAGTTACCTAAGACAGTTCTCTATCATCCCCTGACACTTAGAGGACAGACATCAGGCAGCCAGCCACTGACCATTGGCTGGTACACAGGAGTTTCGCCCAAGTACCCTGAGGCACAAAAGACTGGACACAATTTCTTGAGCTGATGATACCTCAACTCTGCAAATGTGGCTTTGGTACTGCCATCTTTGTGGCTGTTGAGGAGGTCAGGACCAGGCTAATGGAGAGGAACTAGGCTTCCTCATGCCTCTCTTCAAAGATAGACTTATGGCCTTTTGATTCAGAACTGGCCTTAAAAACAACAAACAAGGCCGGGCAGTGGTGGCGCACGCCTTTAATCCCAGCACTTGGGAGGCAGAGACAGGTGGATCTTTGTGAGTTCGAGGCCAGCCTGGTCTACAACGTGAGTCCAGGAGAGCCAGGGCTACACAGAGAAACCCTGTCTCAAAAAACCAAAAAAAAAAAAAACAAACAAACAAAGACCTCATATGATTTAATGCCCTTCTTAGAGAGGAGGTACTGTGCCCACCCCAGCCTCACTCACACAGGGAACAGCCTCCACCCATCCCCTTGTTCCCATCTTGCAGGCCTGTATCGCCTGCAACCCTCCAGTTCTTACGAGTGACAGAGAGAGCAGTTGAAGCTTTACTGAAGTCACTGCTTAAGGAACAACTAGTCTCCAGGCATTCCTTCACAACAAATCCCACCCCATAGGACCCTGGTGTGAGGGTGTGGGCACTCAACACCAGATTCCATCCAGCCGTAGTCATTGCTTCTCGGTCAAAGGAACTCCATTGCAAAGCTAAGACTGTGAAGTTGGCCACAGGGCCAGGACCAGCACCTGTCACATACCCTTATCTCAACAATGGTGCCCATTTCTTCACCAGGGAGCAGGGCAGGGCCTGCTTTTAAGGGGTTCCCAACTCATCGTGCTGATGGCTATTCCAATGACCACATTCACCTAGGGCCTGCACTTGTCTGGCTTTGTGCAGACTTATTTATTTAATGTATACTCATCAGCACCTACAAAAGCCTTAGAAGGTAGCACTGGTTGTTTCTACCTCACTCGTTAGGAGAATGGGGCTCGGGCATGTAAAAGCACTTGCCTGCGATCTTGGAGCAAGAACTGAAAATGGAGTATTGGACACAAAGCTGTCCCTGCTGCTCCGCCACCGGACACTGACAAGCAAGGGACTTGAGAACCTTTGTTTTGCTCCCACATAGTGGGTTTGATTTTTTTTCTTTCTTTTTTGTTTTTAAGGGAGAAAGAACCAAAGGACATTCAAACCTTCTGCTTCGGCTTAGCCACAACCTTCAGAAGCAACACTGAACATCCTCAGAGTTGCTGGAATCCCGAGGACCCTTGTTGAAGACCCGAGTGGCTTTCTCTAGCTCCTGGTTCTGGCCAGTTCTAGCAGCCCCTTCAATCCACTGGCTTCTTTCTTGGCATGGCTGCTCCTTATGGCCCAGGCCCATTTCACAGATGTGAAGACTGAGGGTGGGTATTGAGAGCTTAAAGTTATCCCAGAGACAGGGACAAAGGTCACTCCTAGGGCCCCTGCCCATAGCCTACCTTCGTTGTGAAGGTCCCCATGAGGCTCTGTCCACTCCCTCTGGACGGCTTCCCGGCGGTATACCACGTGTGTCCTCCCGCCAGCCTCCTTCTCCTGCTGTCCTCGTTCCAGAGGTTCAATGAAGTAGTCAGAGCTGTCTGTACGGATGAGGCCTGCCTGCCGTCCAGGGAGGGCAGAAGCCAGCGGAGAGAGAGAAGAGGTGAGAATGCAGGACATTAAACAGACATGTGTGTGGGTTTTTCCTCCAGGAAGCCCTGGGACTCCTGGAAGTCCTATGACAGGAAAGGTTTGGAAGGTTAGGAAGGCTGAGCAAGGTGGGTGGGGGTGGTCCCCATTTTAACCACAGCAAACCTGTATTGCTGTGCTAGTCATTTGAACAAAGAGTTCTATTGATTTGCAAGGTATTCGGGGAGCACATAGCCAGGCACAGCATTCATCCTTCTCTCTCTAAAGACAAGAGGGAAAACCCCAGAACAAAAGAGAAATCAGCCCTCAGATAGGTGTGGACCCTGCTCCAGTACAAAGGGCTGTTGTTTCAGATCTAAAGCACATGGTACAGCAGGGGGGCTAATGGGCCCCTTGGGAACCTAGCCAGGATAATGAATGCACCAAGGGTACAGGCTCCACTTTCAATCTCACATGCTGCCCACATCAAAATAGTCCTTAAAAAAAAATAAATAAAATCAAGAGCTGGCCTTGGAAATCAAAACACAAACATCTAACGTTGGCCAAGCCCAGCAAATGTGTTATTAGCCACCAAGCAAGATCATAATCAAAGAGGCCAATAAAACATATAAAGAGATGTACCATCTTAATATACATATGTCTGCTTATGTATAAAAACACACACACACACACACACTATGAAGGTAGAAGGCCAGGCCACCTACCTAGTGCATGGAAAATAGCAGACAACATTTAATAAATAAATATTTGTTGAATTAATTCACTTACTCTAACAGGTACCTATAGAAAACCTTCAGCATCCCAGACACCGGGAGGCCAGCTGTGAACACAAAGCCCCGCACATTTTTATAAGCTAACATGTCTTCTCCATTTGAACCAGAACTTCCCCTTTTTAAAGCAGCCACCATACATGATTCAGTTCCATCTACCTCACCAGCTCAGCATATTTGGAAGCTGTGTCTCAGGGAAGTCCTTCCAGCCCCACCCCTCACACCCCAGTGCCCCTGCCCCTGCAGCATCAGACCCTTCTCATTTGTTAGTGAAGCAGAAACCAAAGATGGTCAGGACCAAGATGGCCACCTTCACACCTCATTACAGACCCATTCAGGAGGCCAAGAAACGCTCCAGGGGTAAATGCTGGCATTGTGATGGTATGTGGCCTCCCTAAGCTCCATTTTGTCAGGTAATATGAAGGTGTCAGAAAATCCTGGTGTATTTGTTTAAATGCTAGGGACTGGGCTCTTCAAAGACAAGAGTATAAAGAATTTACTGCATGTTGAAAACCTATATTCAGAACCCACACAAAAGCCAGACACAGGCTACCCCCATAGTCTCATTCAGCATTCCCTGGGTGGGAGACTAGAGGCTGAGGAAGGAAAACCTCAGTCAGCCTGGTGTAAGCACCATGACAAGAGATCCCATTTCCATCAAGGTGGAAGAGGCCTTGGAACCTAACCTTGTTCTCTGAGTGCATGCCCACTGTAGTAGATGAATGTTCGCAACACACAGACACACACACACCATACAATGCCAGCATTAGTGTTCCTTCAAAAGACTCAGCATCTGGGAAAACAGGTAAATAAGGCCTCCGGCTCTGAGGAGGAGTCAAGGATGAGGAATGTCCTGCCCTGCCCGGCACTAGGGCAGGTGTGGCCCTGAGGGATGGGTGTGCATCAGACACCTAGTTACAAGAGCTAAAAACACAACCTGACTGCCCTGCCCAAAGAGGCCTGGGTTGGCTCCATGTAAATCTTAACAAGAAAGGCACCAGAGAGAAGCAAGGCACTCAAATACTTCCCAGTATCAGCTTCATTCTCTCCCACGTTGACAGCACGTCTCCACACTACCACCAGACAATAGCAGACCCCCCTCATAGGCCCGTATGCAGTCTGAGGGAGAGCTATGAGGACCCCAGCTATTACACAGGCGCCCTGAGACTGCCAGCCTGGGCTAGACACCACAGCTCTGTGAAGGGGGATGAGCGCCTAAGAGGAAGGGAGAAAGTGTTAGAGTAATCAAAGAGAGCCACCCAAGATGGAAAGGGCATGTCAGGTGGAGGGAGCCCTTAGGCAGCGTATGGAGGCATGCTCTGTACCAGAGGCCAGAAAGGCACTGAGGATCACAGACAGAAGCCGAGCAAGAACAACTAAGGGCCAACCAAACTCAATGGCCTCTACCGCTGTAGATCTGCAGAACCCCAGGGCACGGGAAAGGTGCAGGGTCGAAGGGACAGCTGGCGGCCTCAAGCACAGGACATGCCCCAAAGCTATCATCGCAGCTGGACAGTCTTGACAGGGCTGGTAAGGAGGCCAGCCCGGCCAGCCATCACTTTCCATGCTTCTTCTACACCCCACCTGCTAGCCAGGGGCTGTTCTTGGCCCCTGGGACAAGCAAAGAAGCTCCCCCTTTGTAGATCTATCCGGGCCAAGGGCCACACAACTAGGCTTGCCCAGGAGGTGGCAGCCTGGGCCATCTCAGCCTCCTTGCTTGTTGAAGCAGCCTAGCAGAGCAGAATTCCCTAAACCAGTAGGTAGAAGACTCCACTCACTGTTCTCATGCTCCGGCCCCTCCCTGCCCAGATCCTCTCTATTCTGGGACTTGTGTAAGCAACTGTGCAGAAGCAGACCTTTCGAACGCTGACACCTCCTGCCTCGTGGATCAGTAATTCCTTGCGGTTCAGAGCAGGACGCAAGTTCCAGAATGATCTAGATGTCGACGTTACTGCCCAGCCCATAGTCACCGACCACACTTTTAAGATCCAAGTTTTAAGTGAGATTTTTTTTTTTTTTGAGATTTTCTAACTTCATAACAGAACCAGCTAGGAGACCTCTAACTTGTGCTTGGATGCCTCCAGTTACAGAAACCTTCCTCTCTTGTGATGTAAGAGAGACTCTCCAGGGGTGTCAACTTGACCCAGCCTACAGTCACTGGGAAGGGAATCACAGCTCTGCAGACTGTCCTTATCAGGTTGGTCTAAGAGCGTGTCTATGAGGGATTGTCTTGATTGTTAATTGTCATAGGAGGGTCCTGCCCCCCGTGGGTGGCACCATTCCATAGGCTGTGATCCTGGGCTGAATAAGAAAGCTAGCTAAGGATTAGCCTGAGCAAGCCAGCAAACAGTATTCCTCCATGGCTTCTACTTTTGAGTTCTTGCCTCTGATTTCCCTCAGCGATGGACGGTGATCTGACAGTGTAAGCCAAGTAAACCTCTATTTCCTTGATCAACGTTTTATCACAGCAACAGAAAGGAAACTAGACTATGTCTCTATGTTCTACCCTTTATAAACTGCCTTATTATCTGCTGTTATTAAAAACAGTTCCTATTGGGCTGGAGAGGTGGCTCAGAGGTTAAGAGCACTGGGTGTTCTTCCAAAGGTCCTGAGTTCAATTCCCAGCAACCACATGGTGGCTCACAGCCATCTGCATTGAGATCTGCTGCCTGGGCATATATGTAGAGCAAATACTGTATACATAATGAATAAATAAATAAATAAATGTTTAAAAAAAAATAAAATAAAAAATAAAAACAGTTCCTACAACAATTATGTTGTCTCACACTGTTTCATCTTCACAGCCCTTTGATGAAGGCACTAAAATGAGACCCATTTAATAAATGAATTTTAGAGGTTCAGGAAGTAAAACAACTTGTTCGATCACCCAGTGAGGGTCCACATTAATAGTAGCCCAGGTCTGTGTGATCCACAGCTGATACACCATACAGCCTTGGGTCATCCGGGCTGGCATCTGCCCTTGGGGTCCTTTCCTAGTTGCACCTGAAATTGTCTTGGCTTCTGTTGGAATCTGGTCTTGCCGGGCAAGACTGCTCAATCTCATCTCTGGCCAGCTGTTCCCATGGACATCAGGCCACCTCCCACGATGAGTGTGACAACAGAGAGACCCAAAACACGCTGCTCATAAAAGGAACAGTGTCCTCCTCCCTCCCAGGTGACTTTCCATCTCTCAACTGGAAAGGATCTTCAGCCCACACTGACTTTATCACCAGTGCAGATCTCCACTACCATGTATTCCTCAGGTCCTGTCTGCTCAGCTTCCCGACCTCGGGCCTTCCCCCAGGGCAGACCTGAGGAGTCTGTTTCACACATCAGTTTACTGAGTAAGGCAAAAGAGCTGGACCCAGTCACGGGGGCGGGGGGGGGGATACTTTGTGACTGTGGGTCTCATTGATCTCCAGAGTTCAAGAGCAGAGCCAAAAAAATCCAAAGGTTGTTCTTACCCCATTTGGGGCATGATACCTGAGCCTGGACCAGATCTGGGCTCCCTCTGGGCCTCAGAGATGCTTCTCTTGGAGAGACGATCAGAAGGCAACCCCGGCCCTGGCTCTGGCCCCGGCTCCGGCCCCTAGCTCCAGCCATTACTAACCTTCATGGAGACCTCCAGGGTATGACCCACCTGGGCACCACGAGCCCTGATCCTTCCCCACCAGCTTTGCTCTCCTCCTCTATACAAGAAGAAATTTGGCACAAGCTCCCTTGAATTCCTACCCTGGCCAGGAAGCCAGGCACCACGCGAGGCAGACAGACTTTGGCAAGCACAGCCTCCTGGCTCCCTGCCTCCTCGCTAAATCACTCAGTCTCTCAATTTATGAGATGTTTATATTTCTGAAAAGTGGTAGCTAATTTTAAAGTACTAAAATCAAATCAAATTTCTGGATAAGACATCAAGGAAAAGGGGGAAAATTATTTGTGGAAGACTGGAAAATCAATGTCGGCTCTTATCTATTTCCACCCATTGCTTATTCTTTGACAAAACAGTACATAAGTAGGAAATACACTAAAAAGGTTCCTCATGCAACAAAAACAAAACAAAGAATGAATCCTTGGTTACATCTAACAGAGGATTATACCATGTGGGCCCTCAGTCAGTCACTCAGGATGGAAACTCTCAGGGGAAGGCCTGGCCACCCTTGCCTTGCACTAAACTCCCTTTAATGTGGCTGCTTCTGAGTGTCCTTCCTGGGAGGCATATGGCTAGTGGGGGCAGGGGTTTTATTTGGATTTTTCCAATGAGCCTTGTGGTCACACCACTTCAGAGACAAAGGCAATAGCTTTCTCTCTGTCTACATTCTGTGGCCCCCAGGACATACTGAGGTTTTCCCATTGCCCAGGTGAGCAGAAACTCCCAATTTCAGAGTGAAATCCCAGGTCACGTGGCAACTGGAGAGGGGTTGGGGCTTAGAAATCACCTTGGGACCCACTGTGAATCTAACTGAGCTTGCTGGTAGCTGCCTACCAACAAGACAAAGTCTCGGATATTTTAGTAGATAACTGAAGCCCAATTGTTTTGAATTTTGTACATAAGTGTGCTCTTGTATGCATAATAATTTGCTCTAAAGTTGAATGTACATTTGTGGAGACAAAGGTAAGGAGACACCGAGACAATAAACAAATCTCTAGGGAGGCCACAGGAAGGCCTGGGAAATGTGTCTTCAAAGGGAATGGAAATCCAAGCTCTGTCTGTGTCCTGTCAGGTACAGAGACAATAAAGAAGACAGACAGGTACAAAAAGCCTGGCTCTGAGACGTAACTACAGGAAGGAGGGAAACTTAGGCGCCATTGGTTCCCAGAAGGAAGGGCTTTCCGTCAACTATAGCTGTGGCCAGATAGCTGGCATAAACAACTTACTGTGGCTCCTCTTGTCAAAGGCTTCAGTCCGTCATGATGGGGGGCGGGGGAGGTGTAGCTAAGCTGCTTGCATCATGACAGCAGGAGGCATGGACTCATACTAGTGGGCCTCATTCTTTCACTTCCCCCAGGCCTCTTTGGGTGGTCCTTCAGGGTGAATCTTCTCCCCTCTCTGGAAACACCCTCAGACATATCCAGAAATATGCTCCACTAATCCACTAGGTTGAACCACCACATGCCCATTTAAAGAGGAGAGCTCCAGGGAGCCAGCTGTGGGGTTGACCACATATTCTCTTTTCTCTTTCATGCTCTACCTATTTAGTGCCTTTCTAGAAAGAAGAGAAGCAAAACAGGCCACCTCTCAGACAATCTCCCAAGGAGATAGCACCCTGTCTCAAAATTCCATCCCAAGGGTTCTGCTGACAAAGATACACTTCAGTCATCTGGCTGTGTCAGGTTCAAAGCTTCCATTCTAAAGGAAAAGACAGCAGCAGCTGGAGGCTGGATGAGGATTAGACGCCGCTCCCACCAGGTTCCTGAAGGGGTGGGTGGCTGGATTATTCTCACCCCAACATGCTGATGGGCTTGACCATCCCCAGCACTGGTACCTCTCTATCTCTCCCTATACTACAAGGCTACCATAACTTCCTAAGTCTTCTGCAACTTACACTACTGACCACTATTCCCCACCCTGGGACTTGATTCCTCCTTACCACCTTACACGCATGATAATTCTCCTACAAATATCTATAATTCTCTTCCCTCTTTATTCCCATTCTGCTTTCTCAGGGATACTTCCCTGTCCCGATCTGGCCATCCATGCACTGCAGGGCTGCACACTGGGAGAAGAGACGTGCAGGTGTTCTGTACCTGTGCTTGAAACCAACAGACATTCTTCTTTTGTGTCTTGCCACTGGGGGTCTCTGCAACACGTTCCCCTGCACACTCACCCAGGTACTTTCATCTGAAACCAGCAGCTACACATATGACACATGAATAATACTGATGAAAGTTCCCTAGTACATATCTTTCTAGGACTCCCAAATGGCCAAACTTCCAACAGAGCCCCAGATGTAAACTCCAAGGCTCCATCTCTGTTGCTGTGAAGAGCCTTCCTACCACAGGGCCTCCTCCCTGTTCCTTCCTTCTCTCCACTTCTGGGGCTGGATGTTGTCCTTCACCCTCTCTCTTGCCTCTTCAGTGACTCAGCTCCTACAACCATGGCTGTCTCTTCAGCATCACCACACACTCCTCTGCTAGACCATTGCCCTCAACATTCAAGATCCAGGTATCTCTGCTCCCTACCTAGCTGTTGCTCCAGGCTCAGGGAAAAGAGCTGTCTATTCTCATTGCCTCGTGTCCCACCGTCTCCCTGTTCCCTTCTACCTACCACAAATTGGCTTCTAGAGCCACATCTTCCTGAAAAGCGCTCACCTGTGACTACCCTGTGGTCAAAGCTAGCTACCACTTCTTTGCCTGGTCCTGGTCTCCTCTAATCACATGCTCTCCAAGGCTTATATCCAATCATGGCTTAAGAGACCTTATGCTGGCAGATAATTCCTGATTGTATCAGCCACCCAGCCCTTCTCAGAACTCCTTATACATACATACATATGTGTGTGTGTGTGTGTGTGTGTGTGTGTGTGTGTGTGTGTGTGTGTATTCCTTTCATGTTTACCCAACAACTCCTTTAATAATGACCCAGATCTCCACTAGGCAGGCAAACTTCAGAGAACTCTAGGCTTGTGGCCAGAACCCTTCTTCTTGCCTTGTCTTACTCATATCTAAAAAAAAAAAAAAAAAAAAATCGAGGTAGGCTAGGACTCAAGACACCCAAGGGTCCTGCAGGGTCCAGACCTTCAAGGGCCATGGTGGGCTATTTTCTCTGAGCCATGACATGAGAGAAGTGCCATCCACTACCCTAGGGCAGGATTCCTGTCGGGTCTCTTCTATGCTCAGGCATGATGGGGGGGGGGCAGGGAGGGGCGGGACAAGCCTCTACTCATCTTAACGAACTTATATCTGGATGATATAACTTTTACAAGTTGATAATCAAGACAAACAGCCCATTTTAAAAATAGGCAAAGGATCTAAGTAGGCTTTTCTCCAAGGACATATATATATATATATATATAGCCAATAAAAAGGTGCCCAGTGTCGGTGGCCAGCATGGGACCTCAAATCCAAACTACAGTGAAATGCTCCTTCACACCCACTAGGTTGGCTAGAACCAAAGTAAGATAATAACAAGTGTTGGCAAGAATGAGGAGAAACTGGAGCCCTTACATGCTGCTGGTGGGAGCACAAATGTACAGCCACTTGAAGGCAATCTGGCAGGGCCTTACACAACTGAACGACGTTAACACAAGATCCAGAAGGTCCACTCTTAAATATAGACCCAAGACAAACAAAAATACTCCCACACAAAAACTTGTCCACAGACTGTTTAACCTTCATTGTTAACTTGATGGGATTCAGAAGTACCTAGGAGACACTGCTTGGCCTGTCTGGAAAGGCATTTCCTAACAGGCTTAACTGAGGAAGGGAGACCCACCCTCAGTGTGGGTAGCATCATTCCGTGGCCCTAACAAAAAGGTAAAATGGAGAAAGCAAGCTGAGTCGCAGCATTCACCTCTCCTGCAGCCTAAACAAAGACGCAGTGTGGCCAGCCGCCTCCCGCTCCGGAGACCATGCCTTTGCATTATGATGGGCTGTGCCTCCTCATAAACGCTGGAGCCCAAAATCAACCCCTCCTTCCTTAAATTGATCTTGTCCGGCATTTTGTCACAGCAACCAGGAAGGCACCGGATACCAATGTTTATAGAAGCATTGCTCATAGCAATCAAAAAGTGCAACTAGCCCAGATGCCTATCAACCAAATATGACACATCTGAATTATTATCTGACCATAAAAATGAATGAAGGACCAAGGCATGCCACAGATAAGATGACCCTGATACCACTGTACCAAGCGAGAGAAGCCAGATGCAAAAGACAGTGAATTCTGTGAGCACCTTTACAGGAAAGGGAATTGGGAAATGTGTGGAGAAAGTAGATGAGTGGCTGCAGGGCTGGAGTAAGGATGGACTGACTTGGGGCAAGAGGTAAGGGACTCTCTCTTCTTGATGATGAGAACTTCATGTTAACTGTGGAGAGAGTTGCACATCCCTATGATTATCCACTACAAATTCACTGAAAACAAGCTGTGGAGGCTCACAACTTTCAATCCATCACTCAGAAGGCAGAGTGGCGTGAATCTCTGAGTTCGAGACTAGCCTGGTCTACAGAGCGAGTTCCAGGACAGCCCGGACTACACAGAAAACCCCTGTGTTTCAAAAAACCAAACTAATAAATAAATAAATATAAGAAAAAAAGAAAAGAAAATCCACTGAACTGTGTGGTTTGAACTGGTGAATTTCGTGGTACATGAATCACATTTCATGAGGTAAGGCAGCTGAGTACTCGGGGAGACAGACACAGAGGGAGACACACAGACAGCACCCAAGCTGCCTGCTTCCTCGGAAGTGTGAGTCAGCATGGCTCAGATGAAAGGCAGGGATGCTGTAAACCTAAACTTGATGTGAGGCCCCAGCTGTAATCTGCTGGAGGCAAGGGCGGCCAAGGCCTCGGCGTGAGCCCAGGAAAGTCTGCAGGCTGATTCAGATTGAGCTTCAGCCTTGAGGACAAGCAGGAGCATGGGGCCCTAATAGGATGGGACTGAAGAAGCCAGACTTGCCTGCCCTCGATTGGTAGGGATACTCTCTTATGCCCAAACCTAGCAGTATGAGCACTCCCAGGACTGGACAAAGGCTGGGTATTTTTTCTCCACCAGCTGAGGTTGTTACCTGCGATGACCACTGAGTTTCTGTTCTCTACAGGCTCTGGGAGGGGCTGAACCTAGCCCACCTGCAGCAATATTGTGGGTGATATGGAGAAATACAGAGACCCTAAGTTCAGTGAGTCCCTGATTCAAATCCTGACTCTTTGCTCATTTCAGGTAATCCTGGGTAAGGCGACATTGTGCACCTATCTGGTACAGAGGTAACACACGTGAGACATTCCAACATTTCTCCCTTCCAGTGACAGGTGTGTGGCATTTATATTTGTTGTTGTAGCTGTCCTTAACATCACTCGAACTGTGTTTTAGAGCAGTTGTTCTCAACCTTCCTAATGCTGCGACCCTTTAATACAATTTCTCATGTTGCAGTGACCCCCAACCATAAAATATTTTTTCTTTTTTTTTTTTTTTTGGTTTTTTCGAGACAGGGTTTCTCTGTGTAGCCCTGGCTGTCCTGGACTCACTTTTGTAGACCAGGCTGGCCTCGAACTCACAAAGATCCACCTGCCTCTGCCTCCCGAGTGCTGGGATTAAAGGCGTGCGCCACCACCGCCCGGCTATAAAATATTTTTTCATTGCTACTTTATAACTTTAATTTTGCTACTGTTATGAACTGTAATATAAATATCTGATATGCAGATGATCTTAGGCAACACCTATGAAAGGGCCATTCGACCACACAAAAAGGTCTCAAACTCACAGGTTGAGAACTCCTGTGTTAGAGCCCCTGGGGCTCAGAAAGGGGATGTTGGACTCAGAGATAGGAACACCATTCTTGAACCCCAGAAAGTTTTGTCCCTGACTCCTGGCTCTGCTCCAACCTGGCTTTTACCAGCTCAGATTTTCTGCCTAAAAATGGGAAGACATCCCCAAGTAGAGGAAAAAATAATCCCACTAGGTAGGAAAAGTCCCTTCCAAGAATATGAGACCAACGGAGGGTAGCTTTAACCAGGATTTCTTTCTTTTTTTTTTTTTTGGTTTTTCGAGACAGGGTTTCTCTGTGTATCCTTGGCTGTCCTGGACTCACTTTGTAGACCAGGCAGGCCTCGAACTCACAAAGATCCGCCTGCCTCTGCCTCCCAAGTGCTGGGATTAAAGGCGTGCGCCACCACCGCCCGGTGATTTCTTTCTTTTTAAAATGCTGTTTTCTGACTTTTCTACAGGTTTCTTATCTCAAAAGACAATCATGTTCTACACAGAATTGTACAACTTTCCTCCTCTAAAGCAATTTTTAAATGGAAATTGTGTTCATCAGCTTTTCACGGCTGTGACAAAATGTCTGAGAAAAATCAAGTTAAAAAGAAGAAAGGTAAGCTGGGAAGTGGTGGTGCACGCCTTTAATCCCAGCACTTGGGAGGCAGAGGCAGGCAGATCTTTGCGAGTTCGAGGCCAGCCTGGTCTACAAAGTGAGTCCAGGACAGCCAGGGCTACACAGAGAAACCCTGTCTCGAAAAACCAAAAAAAAAAAAAAAACATTAAAAAAAAAAAAAGAAGAAGAAAGGTAGCCAGATGTGGTGGCACACTTTTAACCCCAGCATTCAGGAGGCAGAGGCAGGCAGATCTCTGTGAGTTCTAGGCCAGCCTGGTCTACAGAGCTAGTCCAAGACAGCCAGGGCTGCTACACAGAGAAACTCTGTCTCAAAAAACCAAAAGAGGAGGAAGAGGAAGAAGAAGAAGAAGAAGAAGAAGAAGAAGAAGAAGAAGAAGAAGAAGAAGAAGAAGAAGTAATTTTGTAATTTTGCTCCTGGTTTCAATCTATTATGGTTTGGCACTACTAGTTCTGAGTCTGTGGTGGCACAGGGCAGAGCGGTAGAGGATAAGGTACAACAAAGCTGCTCATCTCATGGTAGCCAGGAAGCAGAGAGAGGGGAAGGGTTGGGGTCCCCATGTTCCTTCAAGGTCTTGCCTTCAGTGACCTAACTTCTGTTAGTCCCTACCTTCAAAATGATCCTCTACCTCCTGGTAGCAGTACAAGTTGCCTTTGGTGGTACATTCCAGACTCTGTTCATGGCACCAATACAATGCACCCCTCCTTTTCTGCCATGAGACTTTCCTGGCAGGTGGCGGTGAGGTACCATGGAGAAGTGACCCATCAGAGACTCTACCCAGGTTCCGTAGCATAGATCTTCTCCAAGCCTCGATTTCCACATCTGGAGCCAAAGGGTTGGGAGGATAAAATGAAATAGGAGCAGGAGAGAGCCTCCGTGGGGTCTGACCTCAGCAGGGTGGGGTCTTCTATTTTCTTTCCTTCCTGGACCTGACCCCTATGACCTGACCCCAGCTTCTCTGTCAAATACATGGCCATGACAATCATCCCCACTCTTGGATACTCATTTCAATCATGTGAGGAATTTGCAGCTCTATTGCCACCCATGCCACACCCGAGACCCATGACATCACATCTCAGTTGGAGGGGCTTGGATATCACTGTGCCCTCAAAACTACCCGGATGATTGCCACACAATCAGGGCCAAGAACCACACACCCAAACTGAAAGCCTCTGGTCCATGGAACGGTATTCAAAGGGATGACGAAGGACTTTTCACAAGATAGGCAGTCAGCATGGGGGTAGGAAGAATATGCAGAAAATGGACAAGAAATAGAAACTCCAACAGGCCATCAGTGCATGTCCTGAATGGGGTTGAGCCCAGCTGGGCTGGTTCTGCAGGCCTGCTGGGAGTGACCAAGGGCTCTTGAGTCCACATTATCTGTGCCTCATGCCACCTCAGGACCTCACCACCTGACACAAAGACAACTCTCTGTGTGAAAAATAACTGGCCAAAACTGCTCCAAAGACAGCAAGAGTCTTGAGGTCCAGGAAAGGGCTGAGTAGCTGTTATCTTCAGGCAGCCAATGACAAGTCAGGGATGTCGGTGGCCACCCAAGGTGGGGAAGTCCACAGCAGCAGATAAGTCTCTCTGAGGTTTTGATGGTGATAATTGTCTTCTATTGCCAACCAGAACTGTTAATGGTTCAGACCATTAACAGCTTGGGAAGTACACTTAACGAAAGGGTGACTGTTTTATTTTCACCCCACCCCATCTCCGGAGGGAGGGGTCTTGAAGCAGGGGGCAGGATGGGCTTCACACCTATCCCCTTCCTCTGCAAACCACACCCTGGAGGCCACTCAGAGTCAGAGCAGTTCTCCCTGGGGCTGAAGCCACAGTGTTTCCACTTGCCTATGCCCAGAAGCTGCCCGGCTCTGAGGTACCCCTATCCTACCCCATCACCACCACCACTACAGCCCACCATGATCGGGCTGGGAGCTCTGCCTGGCCCTTCACTTGGCTCCCAGTCCTGGCAGCGACTGCAGCTTCAGGAACGAGGAGACAGGAAGCAGCCCTCGAGTCCAGAAGGCAGCATGGCTGCCAAGCCTTGAACAGAGGAACAGATCTCTGTATGGAGACCCTGCAGTCTGTGCCCTGTGGCTCAGATGCCAACCAGAACACTTGAGGCAGCTCCAGGGAAAGGGAACAGGCAGCCCCCTCAGCAGAGGAGAGCTGGCCAAGAGAGTCCTGCCTTGGCTGAGAGCCACATCTCTCCCACATTAGATCACAAGTGTATGTCCGTCTTAAACTCTGATACAGGGTCTGTGACAAGTGACCGTGAGCTCGGTGGCAGCCCAGAAGAAGGTCCCTATATGAGACAGGGAAGCACAGGGGAGTAGGAAGGTGGGGTATCCCAGACACCCAAATCCCACGCCAACAGGCTCCAACCCCGTGGCCCTAACAACACACAGACCATCTGGGAACCACCAGTTTCCTCTACACAGGGTGCAAGAGCAGACAAAATACAAATAAATCCTACTTGGGAACTGTGCCCCTAGAATGTTCCATATGGCAAGAATTCTGACACCTTACCAATGGTCTGTCAGTCACCAGCAGCACAAATTTCCATCCTGCAATCATAAGGGCTCTTCACCCACAACATCATTCATTCATTCAAACACTCATCCATCCATCTGTCTGTCATCCATTCATCCATCCATCCGTCTGTCATCCATTCGTCCATCCGTCCATCCATCTGTCCATCCATCCATTCACTTGTTTAGTCATTCATCAGGATCCATTCTACACACTCGAAATACAATTTTAAAAAATGTGTCTTTATGACCTGAGGCCCCAGCTCAGTAGGTAAGAGCCCTTGCTGTGCACACAGGAGAATTCAGCTTCAGATCCTTGTACAGAGCTGAGAGTGGCTGTGAGTGGAGGGACAGAGACAGGAGGATTGCAGGTGCTTGCTGGCCAGACAGCCTTGTTGAAAACAGCAAGCTCTGGGTTCGGTGAGAGGCTGTGTCTTGACCAGCGATACAGGACACATGTGTGCATGAGTGTGCACACACACAAATTCATCTTCACATTGAGCTACCATTTCACTGAGATGGAGACGGACAATGCCTCCGTAGAAGTAGAACACCACAAATGGGACAGTGATAAACGGTGAAAAGCAAGTGTAAACACACTGGAGGCTAGAATTGTATTTGTGGCGTGGCACTTTGAACCCGGGGCCTTACGGACGCTAGGCAAGCACTCTACCGCTGAACTACATCCGTAGTCCTCTTTGGAGTTATTTAAATTTTGGGACAGCAATTCAGTTCCCAGCACCTTTATGGTCCACAAGAGTCTGTAACTCCAGTTCCAAGGGATCAGACGCCCTCTTCTGACCTTGTCAGGTACAAGTGTGGCACACAGACATACAGGAAGACAAAACACTCACACATATAAAATAAAATTTTTTTTGTTTTGTTTTGTTTTGTTATTCGAGACAGGGTTTCTCTGTGTAGCCCTGGCTGTCCTGGACTCAATTTGTAGACCAGGCTGGCCTCGAACTCGCAAAGATCCGCCTGCCTCTGCCTCCCAAGTGCTGGGATTAAAGGCGTGCGCCACCACTGCCCGGTATAAAATAAAATTTAAATGATAACAAATCTGCTTTCTCACAGCAGAGGCTAGCAGGAGCTATGGGGACGAAGTAGCCCCAAGCCAGTAGCCTTCCGGAAGTAGCTTGTGCCCTGACCTATGCTCTCACCTGCAGACCTCTCTCTCAAGCCTACAGCTCCTCTGCCACCACATCACTGAAAACTAGGCAGACCACAAGACCTGTCGTGTCCTACGGCATGCAGTGAGCATGTCACACAGCCCTTTCTGAGGTCTGAAAGTGGACAGGATGGTAAGTAGCCATGGTGACTTGAAACTGAGAAAGCGGCGGCCACTGGAGCTAAAGCCCGTTCACAACTTGGGCCATTGATAAGTCTCTTGTCTTAGTTGGCCTCCAGGTTTTAAAAGAAGACCATGCTATGCAGAAGGTGAGCAAGTCCACCATCCCCAACCCCCAGATCAGAAGTCTTACAAACACCCCATTTAGCTCCCAGCCAAGCCCAGGAGTTCCCGAGACGGTTCTGTGACTTTTGGTATCCAACATCCTGAAGCTGTTGCCATGGCTACCATCTCATTGGCCACCACTGGCCTTGAGTCACCACTCATGTGAACTCTATCTTTTTCCACTGAGTCAGAAGGGGCTGAGGGACAGTGGGAGGAGCCTTTGCACCCCCACTCACCCTGAGAGGACCTTCACTTGCTTCTATGTACCCTGGGTCCCTCCATCCCTGGGCCTTGACTTTCTCAGATAGGAAATGGAGAGGCACAGTGAGGCCCCAGAGTCTCTTACAGATACAGCTTCTCTGAGTAATGCTAAGGTCAGGAAGAGGGTGGGGTCTGTTTGGAGCTAAGACTTAAACTACAGGAATGTTGCTGTGATATGGGCCATCCTTAGACACACGGGTACTTGTCACAGCCATTCCTGACTGGCCAGGGATGAGATACCGTGTGAACATTGTTATTAGGGATATTTTTAGGACTTTGAGGGTAAGTCAAGACCCATGTGCTGGAAACACCATGCCAGGGAGTTGGCAGCAAGCTTAAGAACTTTCCATTGCAGAGTTGGGGGAGTTCCTGCAGGCACTCACTGGGAGCCCATTCGTGTCTCTCCCATGGAGGTAGATAGGCAGGCAACTCCAGCCTTCCATACTTACCAGCCCCAGACACCCTCCCTCCAGCCCCAGCCTGGAGACATGGCTGAGGAAGAAAAATCAAACCAGTCTTCGGTGGAAGGGAAGGTCTCTCTGCTCCAGAGGAGCGCCAATGAGCGCCATATCATAAATAGATTATTAAACCAGGGCCAGACAGCAAGGCAGGGCTGTGGGGAGACAGGAGGGCAAGACTAGGATATTGACTGCCTCAAGGGCTGGGCTGGAAAGTCCCAGAAGCAAGTCAATGCCACTCACACAGACCAGGTAACCCAGGGCAGGCAGGGGCAACAGGGGAAAAACTCTCCCCAGGAGCAAGAGGTAGGGCCTGGAACAGGCACCCAGGGGTCCACAAGGGAACCTGATGTGCATCCCACCACTGTGTCCTTGCTCACTGAGGTTCCCATTCACTGTGCCCAACTTTGAGCAACATCTTAGTTGCAGCATTTTTAGAAGATCGTGTGTGTGTGTGTGTGTGTGTGCGCGTGCGCGTGCACGCGTGTGCATGTGCATGTGTGTTTGTGTCACATGTGTGCAGGTGCCAGAAGAGGCCAGAAGAGGGCACCCAAATTCCCTGGGGCTGGAGTCACAAGCAGTTGTGAGCCACTGAATGTGGGTACTGGGAACCCAACAGAGTTCCTGGAGGTGCGGCAGGAGCTTTTAAGCACCAAGTGCATCATTTCTAATAAACAAAACTACAGCGTAGTTAGGGATGTGTGTAACTCAGTTGATAGAATGCTTGCCTAGCAAGTGTGAGCACTGGGTCCCTCCCTAACACCACATACAGGGTGTGGTGGCGCACATCTGTAACCCTAGCTCTTAGGAGATGGAGGCAGGACAGCCCTAGGTTCAAAATCATCTTCAGCTACATAGCAAATTTTAGGCCATCCTGGACTACTTAAGACTGTTTCAAGAAAATAAAGTAAAATAAAAGGTAAAGACATCACTTTATAGGTGCAGAAATGGGCTCAGAGAGGTCAAGTCCCTCAGCACGGAGGAATGTTTGCAAAGACAACAATTCTGTTAATCCTGCCCCTGTGTGTAGGAGTTAGATAGATTAGATTTAGAAAATATATAGGAGTTTCTGATACTGTCTCTTAATTCGGGGCCTGAAGAGCATTATCAGCATGAACTCAGCAAAAACAGGAAAGACTCAATAGACTGAAAAACAAGGTTGAAGTCAGGAAAAACAGGAAAGACTCAATAGAATTGAAGAAACAAAGTATCTGGCCTGACATTGTTTTCAGCTGCTAAGTGGGTGGAGCCCAAGTTAAGCTGAAAACAGAGTTCCTCCTATTTGAGGACAGTGCATGGGGCGCAGGAGAGAAGAGGCCCCTGATGCTAGAGAGCTCCAAGAGTCCTGCTGAAAAAAGGGCTGGCCATTGATGGCCAGCTCTCTCCCTGAAGCAGAAAGAAGCCGGTGAGCAAAGAAAGCCTGAGCAAGACACCAAAAGGCCAAGGACTGGACCCTGTGGCTCAGCTTTTGCCTAGAGGGGTTTGATCTGTCCAAACAATGGCCTAAAGGAAACGGTGCCTGGCTTTAAGGACTGAGGCAGAGCAGCTGAGTTCCTGATTCAAAAGAAGTAAGTTGGCCTGCAGAGGGCTGGGGTCTCCCACAGAGAAGAAAGCATGAAGCCTTATTTAAGGTGAGACCACAATATGACGAACCTGCATCTGAGAGATTCAGAAAAAGGACTGCTAAATGTGTTAAAGAATCTACAACAAATACTATGTTCCTGACGACTGAGGACCTGCCCCAGAGACTGTATCATTCTAAAAGGTTATGAAAGTAGTTGTTATAATTATCAATAGGTTTAGTGGATAGGTTAAAGGGGTTGTAGGAATTTATAGGATTAATAGTTAAGAAATTGTTGGTGTTTGTTGTAAGTGAATTTAGTAATAGATGAGTGTTGAATAATAATTTAAAAGTTCGATTACACTTGTGTGTACATTCTTTGCAGTGAGACTTTGGTACACTCTCTTCAAGAGATAAGAGTCAGTGTCCTTACTGTGGAAAAATCTTCTCTGGCCTTACAGTGTGACTTGGCCAATACAAAGAACATCTCTAAGCTTCCGAGGCTGGACCTTAAGAGGCCATATGGCTTCTGCCTTCCTCATCTTGGAATGCTGCCTGGAGACTGTGGGGAAAGAGCCAGGCTGTCTGCTGGAGGAAGAGAGGCCACAAAGGGAGAACTCAGGCCCCCTAAGTTATAGCCAGCCCCACGCTGGCATGAGGATGAGGCCAGAGGGGACCTTCCAGCAAGCCCCCCCACCCACCCACTGAGAGCAGCCTCAAGAGAAAATCCAAGAGACAATCAGAATGAGGACCATCAGGAGTGGGGCTGGGTGAGTCTAGAGCCAGTATGGGCTCTGACTACCAGATGAAGCTCAGAGACCTTCGGGTGGCCTTCAGACAAGTAAGATGCCCCTGACTTTCTCTTCCTGCCTGCCACCACCTCAAGACTGGGGAATGCAGATGACATTAGCAGACAGCCATAACTGACAGGTCTGTAAGGGACCCTTGGCACACTGACAAGTCTAGGAGTGATAGCTGTGATGACCTCTGCTTTCAAAATAAGGAAGCCGAGGAACAGATAGGCTAGGGAGTTGGCTGTGGGCACACAGCACGCACAGGGCAGAGCTGGCATTTCACCCTAAGTAGACCATTCCTCATCCCGAATATACACTGTGCTGATTACTAGCGTGGGCTAAACACACCCTTCAATAGTGAAGTCTTCTCACCCATGTGGCTGTCTAAAAGGTGGGGCCTTTGGTGCATGATTAAGCCATGAGGATGGAGTCCCCAGAAATGGGATTAGCCACCTTGTAAAAGGGCTGGTGGCACCTCCCTAGCCTCCATTGGCTTTCCTTCTTTCCCATCTCACCTTTCCTTGTACAGTGCCTCCAGTTCCCACTTTGTGACTTTAGAAATTCATATACATCCTTTGAAACATGTTCCCGGCACCTCTGCTCCCCTATACTCCTGCACCCACCCTTCCCAGTGCAGACCCTGGGGCAGAGTGCAGATTGTTTTAAACAGTGGAACAGAAGGTCGAGCATCAACCCTGAAATCCCAGAACCTGGCCAGAGCCTGGCTCTGTGCGAGGGCCCCAGACTGTTGAGAGTGCTCCACCTCAGAATGCTCCCTTGTCTGGGAAAGTGTCTGAGTAGTGTGATAATCACGCACCCTTTAGCTGGGCAAGCACTGCTCACCCTCGTGACAGAGCTGCCATGGTCTGGGTGGGTGGAGCCAGGTGGCCTGGGTAGCCGCCAGATAAGTCACTGGACTGAACCCCACTTTTCAAAGCCCTGACATAAACACATGATGAGGGACCTAAGTTCAGAGACCGACCATTAGAAACTTACTAAAGTCCAACTCACACTGCCAGTCGGCACCAGAGTTTAAAAGACCACACTTCTCATCTCAAGATGACTAGCAAGACCTTTTCAGGCCTTTCTGTGGGTCAGGTACTTTTCATAATTGCTTGATTAAAACACAGTTCACAGCTGGGCGTTGGTGGCGCACGCCTTTAATCCCAGCACTTGGGAGGCAGAGGCAGGCGGATCTCTGTGAGTTCAAGGCCAGCCTGGTCTACAAAGTGAGTCCAGGACAGCCAGGGTTACATAGAGAAACCCTGTCTCGAAAAACCAAAAAAAAAAAAAAAACCCACAAAAAACAAACAAACAAAAAAAAAAAACATAAAACACAGTTCACACACATGCAGTGCACCATGAAATGTCCTGCCTTTGTGACTTACTGCTTCTCCACATAGGCATAGCTGTGTACCTGCAGCAGCAGCTTTCAATTCCCAGTCTGTCCTTCTATCTCCCCAGAGTGCAGCTGTGTGTGTGTGTGTGTGTATCATAGGAACATATGTGTGTATGTGTGTGTATCATAGGAACATACATGTGTGTGGTGTGTATCAGGAACATACATGTGTGTGTCGTAGGAACATACATGTATATGTGTGTGTATATGTGTGTGTCTATCATAGGAACATGTGTGTGTGATGTGTGTGTATCATAGGAACATATGTGTGTGTGATGTGTGTGTATCATAGGAACATATGTGTGTGTCTGATGTGTGTGTATCATAGGAACATACGTGTGTGTGTGTGTGTATGTGTGTGACAGCTGCCATCTTTTAAAATTGCTCTCCACTCTTTCTTTTTTTTTTTTTTTGGTTTTTCGAGACAGGGTTTCTCTGAATATCTCTGGCTGTCCTGGACTCGCTTTGTAGACCAGGCTGGCCTCGAACTCACAAAGATCCGCCTGCCTCTGCCTCCCAAGTGCTGGGATTAAAGGCGTGCGCCACCACCGCCCGGCTCTCCACTCTTTCTTAAGACAGTTTCTCACTAAGTTTGCTCATCATTTCGGATTCTCCTGTCTTGACCTCCCCAGCACTAGGATCACAGGTGTGCTCTACAGAATCTAGCTTTCTAGGGAGATGCTAAGGATCAGAACTCAGGTCCTCATGTTTGCCCAGCAAGGCCCTTTCCAAAGACTGAGTCACTGTCCCAGTCCACTGAAGCCCTGTTTTAAAGGCAAAAGGACTCTGATTGAGAGACTGCTGGGATGTGGGGTGGGAGAAAAAGGAGGACTGGATCATGCCTTCAGGGCCCCTCTCCAGCCCCACCCTGCACCACTAAAAATGCAACATTTGCAGAGTGGGAAAACAGAACCAGATGTGACAAATCTTACACATGTGGCCACTTCCACACCAAACCTTGACTCACACAGGCACTGAAGGCAGATGGGGAGCACTGAAGGCAGATGGGGAGCACTGAAGGCAGATGGGGAGCACTGAAGGCAGATGGGGAGCATTGAAGGCAGATGGGGAGCATTGAAGGTAGATGGGGAGGACTGAAGGCAGATGGGGAGCATGATGCAGCCAAGCCACTTATAATGTCAGCACAGGGCCTTGAGTCCCAGGACCCAGGAAGACAGACTCAGCTGATAATATGGGTTCTGGGTAGACCCAATGAAGGCATAGCCGGGACCCAGAATCAGAGACCTGCAGCCCCCTCTGGCACCCACAAAATTTGGCCTTTACCTAAACCCCCATGTTCTTCCAGATACAGAGCATTGGGAGCCATGGGTCACTTGTAGTGATCTGGTGTTGTATGGGCAGTTCTGAGACAATGGTACCTCCTCCCCTAAGCCCCATTCAGCTCAGCATTAGTGTCTCATGACCCAGGGCAGACCTGGCTGGGGTGTGACCTGCAGCCGAGGCCCTGACCTCATTACCCCTTCCTACTATCCCAGGCACAGTGCGCAACTGGGATAGGAGATATCATGCAGTTAACGCATGCATATGGGTGGGGTGGACACAACAATAAATAGATGTAATTTTTTAAAAATTTAAAGTGTAAGTCTCATGGACAGGAAACAACTTATCCAAGGTGGCATAGCTAAGGAGAATATTTACACAAAGGCCACACCATCTTAGGCTTGTCCATCTCCAGGCCCAACCATCAGACCTACACCCACCAGCCCCAGCCACCAGGCACAAGTGTTGTCAAACACACGGTGCCATGTGGCCACATAAGGTACACTGACTTCACTAGCTACTATGTCAGGGTCACATATGGCCCTGGTCCCAGCAGGTCCCAGCAGCATCTAGCAGATAGTGACCACTTGTCACAGACTGATGAACTGGTTCAGTGAAAAGGACAGTTCTTGAGGTCTAAATGGTGCTGCTCACCCTCTTCATACCTTAGCTGAGGCCTAAAATGCACAGACTAAGCATGTCTTCATGCCTCGACCCAGTATGGGCACGCAGACAGACTCAGTATCCAGGCATCTGGGCAAGCACCTATTTCTTCTACTGACCCCACCACCTGGGATTCTCAAAATCTACCTATGGATAAACCTTGCTCCAAGTCACCTGGAGAGTCTGGTCATCAACACAGGTCCTGTCCCTCTGACAGGGCGCTCAGCAGCCCATCCTAAACTTTAAGAACCAGACGCTGCCTAGACCATGCCTCTCAACGGTGACCCTATTGCCTGCAGTGTCCTGAAAATTGTTTGGGGAAAGGAAAAAAAAATATTATAGACAAAGCCCAGAAGCTAGGAGATGCCTCAGTGGGAAAGTGTTTGCTATGCAGGCATGGGGGCCTAAGTTCTGATCCCCAACACCTATGTGAAAGTCAGGTGTGGGGGTGCCCCTGAATCCCAGGGCTTCACTGGTCAGCCAGCCAGCTTAGCCAAACCAGTGAGTACCTGCTTCAGTGAGAGACTGTCTCAGAGAACAAGGAAGAGAGGTTAGAGGCTGACCTCTGGCTTCCACACACTAGTACATGGTGGAACATGTACACACATGGACATCCAATACACACATACACATATATTATGTATGTGTATGTTAGAGAGAGAGAGGAACAGTAAGGGTACTCCCACCAAGTAGAGGATGAGGCCCCATGTGGAGCAATCAGTGGTGAGCAGAGAGCTTAGAGAGGAGACATGGAGGAGAGAAGATGTGACACAGCCGGGCGGTGGTGGCGCACGCCTTTAATCCCAGCACTTGGGAGGCAGAGGCAGGCGGATCTTTGTGAGTTCGAGGCCAGCCTGGTCTACAAAGCGAGTCCAAGACAGCCAGAGATATTCAGAGAAACCCTGTCTCGAAAAACCAAAAAAAAAAAAAAAAAAAAGAAGATGTGACATAATGACGTGTGACTCCCATTGCATTAGCCTGGCTGGGAAGCTAGGTCACGCAGTTTTAGTATCACATAAGTTTTATAAGGACAGGGACCAGGTTGCATCCCCAGCATCTAGAATAGTAACTATGTGCAGAATGGATAAACAAATCCTGCTGTAAGGGCCCAAGCCTGTGATTTCAGCACTGGGGGCAGAGGTGGGGGGAGGACTCTCAAGTTGGGGGGGCTACGTGGCAAGACCTTTTCTAAGTAAGAAAGTAAGTAAAGAAATCCCTATTTTAAGCATAAGAGAAAGAAGCACAAAGAGCTTCAAAATTAGCTCATCCAATTCTGCACAGCTTTCGAGTACAGCCACCAGTACAACCTAGAGCAGTGGTTCTCAACTTTCCTAATGCGAGACCCTTTAACACAGTCCCTCATGTTGTGGTGACCCCCAACCATGAACTTATTTTTGCTGCTACTGCTATAAATTGTAATGTGAATATTTAATATGCAGATGGTCTTAGGTGACCCCTGTGGAAAGGGTCATTCGACTTCCAACTGGGGTCGCGACCCAGAGGTTGAGAACCACTGCCCTAGAATGTCTCCCTTAGCCCCAGCAGGTAGCTTGTTGGTGGGCTCCTGGAGAAGAAAAGCATTAGAAAGGTACTGTCCCACTATAGCCATCTCACACCTGGCAGAGCCTGGCAGCCCACCTGGAAGACAACCAAGACACTAACAAGTTGCGTTGTGCACCATGGCCTCGGGAACCCAAGATCTATGGGGGGCCGAGGGCTTGGCAAAGAACTTGATGCTCCATGGGAGTCAAAGTCTTATTCCTTACCAATCCATCACAGTTGCTGATGGCAACAGCTGTCCCGGGCATTCCAGTGACACTTCCAGTGTACACACACTCCTGGTGCAAGGGTTGTCGGAAGAGTTCCCGAAAGTCCTCCTGCCACTCCACCGGGGCCCCTGGTGCCACCAGCCTCCGGTTGGGCCACAGGCTCAGGTGAAGCAACTTCCCAAAGACAGTCACATTGAAGTAGAGGAAATGGCGCCTTGGACCACCAGGCCTCAGAGTCTCCCTTTCCAGGCCCAGGGGGCTGCGAGCCACCCGGAGGCGGCTCCGTGAAGATGTGGCTGCAGGGGCAGACACCACGTGGGACAAGAAGCGGCCCTGAAAATCCGTGCTGCAGGGGACAGTCACAACATAGTCGTGGAGTTTCCCAGAGAGGTGCAGGTCTGTTGGAGGTAAACACAGAGACACCCTACTAGGTACTGTGCAGAAGAGGAATCTGGGAATCCCAGGGTGGGGGATGGGGGGTGAGGGTGGGGGGATGGGGTGGGAGGCGGAGATGGACAGACAGCCCTAACTATGCACCACTTATCACAGGTCCTTTAGTCCAAGCTCATTCGCTTTCTGCCCATTGCTCCCTGAGCCTAAACAGTCACCCTGTACTTGTCTGAATGGCACTCAGGTAGACATAAATTTGTGAACGTACATTCTCTCTGTGGCCATCCTGTCTTTTTTTTTTTTTTTTTTTTAGCAGAAGTAAACAAATGATGCCAAACAGAGTCTGGTCACCGTAGCAACAGGCTTTTCCAATCTTAAGGACCAGCTTAGGCTTAGAAAGTGCTGAGATTCTGGGTATCCCTCAGCTCCCCCAGGGTGCTGAAGTCACCGACCCAGCCTGGGGCAGGGCCCTCGCCAAACTCTCACAAATGTGGCTGCCGAAACAAACACACGTAGAAACCCAGGGGATCCTGGACCCTGACACGGAGATAGGAGGGGCTGGAGGAGGGAACGAGGGAATGTACCGTTATATATCTTTCCGAGGTTAGAAAGGAAACTTTTTAAAGCATCGCAGTGGCTGTGAGATTTCTGCACTGCCCAGCCCCAAGCAGGATAAATATAGAGCTTCAAAAATAAAAAGAGACACAGGGGGTGACCTGCCCACTTGGGCTGACTTAAGTGTGAGGTCATAGCCCCATGCAGTAGGCTATTTGCCAGTGGGCCCCATCCTCAGACAGCTCTCTCACTGAGCACAGCCAGGCAGGAACGACAGCTCACTGGCTTCCAGGCCTGGTGATTCATGGATACAAGTTGGAAGGAATTTTCACTTCTCTGTAGTTCCATCTCTTGCCTCCTCAGCTCACAGCACTGATAAAACACACACACAAAAGAAGGATGCGCCTTTAAGATCCCCCCAAGGCAACTGCAAGTGGGGGTGGCATTCCTTTATCTCTTACCTGTGACAGCAAAAGAACCCAAGACTGCCAAGAGGGGTCCCACTTGGGCACATGGACCCTGCCTGGAAATAACAGAGCCTTTTCTCCGTTCCCAAAAGAACCCGAAGGGTATCCACGCTGTAAGATGTGCGTGGTGTGCCTCTGGTCTATATATGCCTGGGAGACGTCTATAGTGTTTGAGGAAGCTACGTAGGAAGCTTGGACAGGCACAGGATAGGAACTTCCTTCTGGTCCGCAGCAACAGTCCCCGTGGTAATCACCTGTTGCTTGATTCTCTGTCACACTAGATATTCACTCAGACACGCACGTGCACACAAGTGGAGACAGGGCACTGAAAGATCAAGGGACGGGGGAAGTGCAGGTCACTCTACCCCCAGTGACAGAAAACGGACAGAAATTACAATCATCCAAAGCGAACCAACTCAGCCCACACCAGGCGCGCGCCTTCCACCCGCCTCGAACTCTTTCGGGCTGGCTTCTGCATCCTGGGGCCACTCTGGCCGCCAACACCCCAGAGACCCCCACGTCCCCGAGCAACCGGCCCGCACGCACCTGGGATCTGACTGCCCGCGGCGGCGCAGAGCGCCCAGTACCAGGGCAGCAGGCTGGCCAGCAGCTCGAGGAGCCGAGCCATGTGGCTGCGCGGGGACGGGGACCCGGCAGGCGCCCGAGTCCCGAGACTGACGGATCCTAGACCAACCGTCAGCCTCTGCCTCCCACCGGCCCGCGCCCGGTCCCCGGGCACGGCGGCGTCGGCACTGATGGCTCCAGCGGCGGCCTCCCGGTCCGCCCGCGCCGTCCCGAGCCGCAAGGACTCGGCGAGTCGGGCTAGGGGCGCGGGGCGGGCACTCGGCGGGGCGGGGCGCGCGGCTCGGGCGGGGGGCGCGGGCGCCGGGGGCGGGGGCGGGCCAGGCGAGCCACGGCGTGCGGCCCGGATCGGAAGTGCCACGCGGAGCCCGCGCAGGGGCTCCTGGCGCACGGGGCAATCGTCCCTTCAGACGCCAGAGCTTTCCGGAGCTGCGGCCCGAACCGCTTCCCATGGCCGCTCCGCCCCCTTTGCTGGCTCTGGGGCGACTCCAGAGCTATGGCACTCAGGGGTGTCCCACTGAATTCTGAGGGCGAGAATAGGGATCGCCCTCCCCCCCAATGCAGGATACCCTACTAGCTCCTGACCCTTTGGATCGTCCCACTTTGCAGATGCCATGGACCCTAGGGTCCTTCTGAGGTCCTGTGACCAAGATCAGGTCCCAGCAAGGTGAAGAGAGGGCCTTACAACCCAAACTGCCCAGATGGAAATCCCAGCGACTGAGCCTCAGTTTCCTCGTCTGTGGCATAGTTGTTAACCACAGCACACAAAAGACACACAACAAAAGAAGGACACCCAGCATGTCCACTCCTGGCACAATACCGAACTCCCGTAGTCTGCAGAGCTCTGAACAGAGTATCCACAAGAAGAGCAGATGCTGGGTTGGCAACTTTTCCGGACCAATACAGTCAAGTCCCACAGTCCAACAGAAAACCCTATGCTCTTGCTTTGCTTTACAAGTATGTTCTTAATAATTCAATAATTCACAATTTCACTACAATTCAAACTACTCACAGGTGGAAACTTAGAGAACGGAGGATCTGGCTGCCTTTGCTATTTTTATTGTTCTGTTGTGTTTAGCTGTGGCTTTGAAATGGCTCTGAGGTTTGGAGAGGCCAACTCATTTCTGAAGTCCCCTCAGAGAGCTGATACCTACTGTGTTCCAAACAACATCGAAGCACTCAGCTATAAATGGCACCAACCACCTAATATCAAGTGTTTCTCTTTAACACTGGTGAGGTCAAGACGAGGCAGGGGGCTGTGTGTACATGAGGCTGACAGGGCAGGAAGTGGGCCAGAGTTGAAGGAGGGTCAAGGAGATGACCAGGCTGTAGGCTGTAGAGAGGTTCAGATCCAGAGCTCTGCAAATCCAACCAAATGATTCTAAGATGACGGCTTGCCTTCCCAGGGAGGGCCTCAGTCTTCCAAGCTGTAAAGTGGGAATACATACAACAATGACATAAGGATAGCTCACTTGCTCCCTTCTTAGAAGCCATTGTGAAGGAGAAAGCCCAGGCACCCTGGCCCCATTCCACCTCCTCCTTCCTGCCCCCAGCAGAGCAAGCTGCGACCCCAGAGTCTGAGTCATGAGCTGTGGCCTGGGGCCCTCCTGGGACCAGCCTTGGCAAAGAGAGATCAAAACCTCATCCCCCCTTCCCCCCGGGGTGGGGGCTACAATAGTTGCTTGTGTTGGCCAAGGATTATGTGTCCAGGCCCTTCTCCATGGAGAAAGGCTTTGCTAGGGAGAGGGCTTTGGGGACAAAAGGTAAGGAAGTGGCTGGGTGGCCGTACCTCTGAACGTGAACAGGGCCACATGAAGAAACCCTGGGGACTGTCCTGGGAAGGCAAGTTCTGGTTTCCCAGGCTAATAACCATGGGACTTTGTGCAGGGGAGAGGTTTGGCGGGGAGGGTGGGTGGCACTCCCTGGGAGGTGTCCTGCCCACACTTATCCAACGCTCCTCTCCGTGCAAGGTTCCAGGGAGGACGGTGCTAGAAGGTGTCATTTGTCCCCGTCACAGGAGAGATGGTTCGTGTTCCAGTAAAGCTCTGAGCCAGGTGAGAGAAGGCTGCAGAAATGCCAACCAATGGAGGAGCAGGGTTGTTAGCAAGGACAAGGGGATGACGGCTCAGAGGAGGAGCCTAGGGAAGACAGATGGAGAGGAAGGCCCTGGCTGAGAGGAGGGCCATACACAGAGAGGAGGTGGAATAGCCTGCCTGAAGTGGGTGTGTCACACAGAAGGGAAGGCAACATTAGCTAGATACCATGATCCGGTTACCCATGAGGGGAGAGGTGGGAAGTGGGGTGAGGGGTTGGGAGCATTGAGAGATCTAGTATTGGAGTGTTACACTGAGTAGACCAGTGAAGCAGATGTGCCTGACCTCTAGCCAAAATCCCAGAGGTTAGGAGCTACAGGAACTGGTTGCCAGCTCGCCATTTCCTCTTTATCTTACCACGAGAAAACTGAGATCACAGAACTGAGTCCAAGTAGGGCCAGTTCCCCATGTGTGGTCCCTGTTCCCTCAGCTGTGAAAGAAGAGCCTCCACCAAGCACCACCTCCTTTCTGCCTGCTTGCGGTCCTTGTATTCTCAGAGCCTATCCCTGTGCTGGGCATATAGTGGGCCCTCACAAATACTAAATAATCAAATGAGTAGGACTCAGGGAAGGAAGCATCTATGGGGAATCTGAGGGGTTAGGCATTTCCCAGAACAACCAGTCATTCCAGGGGAAAACTCAAGACGTGTATGGAAGCTGTGAGTCTACCCTGAAGGAATCTAGGCTCCACAGTAGGGCAGAGATGGGGAGGAAGATACGTTTTACTGGCTTCCTAAGCTTAAAAGGACATTGAAAATAGAAACAGTTATCATAGCTAACACTTGTCATACCTACCTCCACCTCTTCAACAACTCTACCAGGTCCACCAGCTCAGAGCAGAGCCTACAGCTGGCTAACATCCATGCCCAGGTAGGATTCCAAGTACCAGACTTACAAGCACACTGACCCCTGTAAGATAGGCCCAGCCTATTATGGGTGAGGCCATCCCTGGGCTGGTGGTCTTGGGTTCTATAAAACAGCAGGTTGGGCAAGCCATGGGGAGCAAGCCAGTAAGAAGCATTCCTCCATGGCCTCTGCACCAGCTCCTGCCTCCAGGTTCCTGCCCTATTTGAGTTCCCATCCTGACTTCCTTTAGTGATGGACTACAATGTGGAAGAGTAAGACTAATAAACCCTTTCCCCACAAGTTGCCTTGACCATGTTGTTCCATCACAACATTGGTAACCCTAAGACAACAATACATACAGAAAAGTGTCAATTGCTCCTTTTACAGAGGCACTTATTAAGGCCCAGAGAGGACAGATAACTTTTCAAGACCACACAGTGAGTCATTCAGAACATCTATCACCCTAAGTCTCTGGGCTCCCTGTCTACTGACTTTAAAGCATCCTCCTGCCCAACAGGGCTGAGACAGTAGCTTAGGAGTAGTCTGTTTTCTTTGCATTCTTGAGACCCTGGTTCTGTGCCCAGAATTGCAGAAAAACAAACCACAACAGAAAACACAAGTCCTCAGCTCCTATTATTTTCAGCCACTCACTGATTCAACTAAAACAAAGATAGTGAAGGGCTTGAAATTTCCCCTCCTTCTGCTAGAGAGCCGAGCCTATGGGAGAGTCTGATTTAAGGGTTACAGCTCTACTAAACAAGGCCTTAAAAATTGGGGCCAATTAGGACTGAGAATAAACAGCAGTCTTACAACTTGCCAATCATCCTGGCTGCATGACCTCAGTCATCCCAGTGTCCAAGGCCTGGGCTGGAGCACAGTGGAGCCCCAGTGGCCCCACGCAGAACTCTGTGAACATTCAGAGAACAGGGAGAGATCATGCCTCGTGGCCTTTCTCCCCAACGTTTCCTCCACACATTTTTGGCCAGTGTCTAATGTCTGTATCCAGGAGACCCGGCTGGGTTCAGCTAACCACAGTGACTTGTCTTGCATTACAGAATGGCGGACATCCCCCGAGAGCAGCTGGGCCATGAGGTCAGTTAGAAACAACACTGTTTGCACCCTGTGTGTAATCATTGCATGGTGTTGAAGGGTACATTGAAAGGAAGTCTTCTTAAAAAAAAAAAAAAAAAAAAGAAAGAAAGAAGGAAAGGAAGTCTTCTTGTGTCTATGGGCAGGAGGCCAGAAAGGACAGCTGTCCTTCCGGATTTGGTTCTGTGATTTCTGCCTCAGAAATTGTAAGGTCTGTGACTGGAATGTGGGCATTCTCTTCCCCAGAGGCCAGTGGCCAGCAATAAAGCAAAAAAAAAAACAAAAACAAAAACAAAAAAAGAAAGAAAGAAACAAACAAACAAACAAGAAGAGAAAAAGGAACGAAGGAAGAAACAGAGCCCTTTCACACTTTCTGGAGCCCTCAGAGATTTGGTCTGTTTACCACAAGGCACCTCTGGTGCCCTTTCAGATGTCATGGTGGTACCCCATAGCTAAGAAGGGTCAAGCTTCCATATTGCTCTGTTCTCTAGAGCACTTAGAGTATGTGCAGCCAAATGATGACCTTTTTTCAAGTTAAGTAGCTTCTCATAAAAAGGAATCTCAGGCTGGCAAGATAACAAGGAGCTTCCCCCAAATCCTGACGACCTGAGTTCAATTCCCAGAATCCCTATGGCAGAAAGCAGGAAGTCCTCGAGTGTGCATGTATGCACACTCCCACACAACACACACACACACACACACACACACACACACACACTAAACAGATAGACAGATAGATAGATGATAAATAACCAAACTAAAAAAAATGTTCTAAAAGCAAGCTAGACCTGAGGAATCAGCCACCTAAAAGAATTGTTCACTGTGGAATCAGCCTACGTGTCCATCAGTAGATTAATGGAAAAAGAAAATGTAGTTCATATCTACCATAAAGGCTTACTGAGCCACAAAGAAGAAGGTACTTACATAATTTTCAGGAAACCTGAAGGAACTGAAGATCACCATACAAAGGGAAATAAACCAGACTCAGATAAGTGCCAAGTGTCCCTCAATTGTTGATCCTAGATTTCATGTAGACACATAAAGCCACGTACATGTGTAGTTTAAGTTCTTCTTCCACACTGCCATGCTTGGTGCTTAGTCACAAAATGGCTGCACTGAACCAGACGTAGTGGCCAGGCTCAGTGGGAGAGCGGATGCTTCCTTATTGACCCTTTTGCTTTATAACTCAAATACGCATCCTTATCTGAATGGAGGTAGAATAGTATGAGGACACCCTCTATTTTCCATTACATGATCCCATGACCAGTATTGCACCAGTTCTAGCCCTCCCTCCACACCCAAGTTACTTAAAGCAAACTCCTCACAGCATTATCTCTCATTCAGCACCCATGGCGAACAGACAACGACTCCCGCTCCTTTAAAAACAAAATCAACACCTTTCTCTAATCTCATCAGCACTTGGGAAACAGACACAGGCAGATCTCTGTGAGCTCAAGGCTAGTCTGGTCTACAGAGGGAGTACCAGGACAACCAGGGCTACACACAGAAACCTTGTTTTGAAAAAAAAAAAAAAAATTGGGGCTGGTAAATGGCTCAGTCAGCAAACTGTTTGCCACACATGCATAAGAATCTGAGATTGGTCAGCAGCATCCTTGTGAGCAGCGTGTGCGTGGCAGTGACCACTTGTGATTCACTTTGTCCTTCCAGAGTTGAAGTAGCAGACACAGGTAGTTCCCTGAATAGCCAGCCTCGCAGAATCAGCAAGCCCCAAGTACCAGGGAGAGATTCTATCTCAAAAATCAAGGTGAGTGGCTCTTCATGAACACCACCAGAGTTTGACTTCTGATCTGCACACAGCCACACATGAACACATATACACACAAATAAAAATTTCAAAACACAATAGTAAAGCAAAACAAAACACTCAAAATGTCATGTGTTCGGCACACCCAACAATAGGAACAACAATTCCCTTAAAATTATCATTCACATTTCCTCAGTTAACACACGTACACACACACACACACACACACACACACACACACACACACACACACCCTACTTGTCTTGATTTTGCAGTATAGGGGTTGAGCACAGGGCCTCATGAATGCCAGATAAACATTCTTGCCAGAAGCTATGGCCACGAACCTTGACCTAAAGCATTGGTTTCTTTTCTTTTGTTTGAGATAGGGTCTCACTCATAAAGCCCAGACTAACCTTGAACTCACGTAGCCCAGGATCACTTTGAACTTCTGATCTTCCTGCCTCCACCTCCCAAATACTGGGATTATGGGAGTGTACCACCATGACCATTTTGTGAGATGCTGAGCATGGAACCTAGAGCTTTATGGCAATGAGACTAGAAATGCCACCTGCTATCGAGAAAGGACAGTGGCCAGGTGTGGTGGCAAACACACTTAATATCAGTGCTCAGGGAGCAGAGGCAAGCTGGTCTCTGTGTGTTCAAGGGCAGGAACTTGCTATCTAAACCAGGCTGGCCAGGACTGCACACTGAGATCTTGTCAAATAAATAAATTTGCAAAAGAAGAAAAGGACTGGGCGTGGTGGTACACACCTTTAATCCCAGCACTCCAGAGGCAGAGGCAGTCAGATCTCTGTGAGTTTGAGGCCAATATGGTCTATCAAGCTAGTCCAGGACAGCCAGGGCTGTTAGTTACACAGATAAACCCTGTCTCTAGAAAAAGAGAGAGAGAGAGAAAAGAAAAGAAATAAGAAGAAGAGGGAGGAGAGAGGGAGGTGGAAAAGAAAGAACAGAGCCCCAGTAGCCATCAGTCCAGAAGTTCTGTAGGCACCAGGGGAACAGAAGCCATCAGATGGAATGACACTGGGGTCTCAACTTCCTCTTTAGTCTTACAAACCGAAAGCCTTGAATGACTGAGAAATCCTCCTTGTGCCAACCACTTAGTCAGGCTAGAGGTGACATTCGGTCATTTCTAGGGTGACCTGCCTGTGTCAAGCTGAGTCACATAGATAACTGAAAATTCTTGCTTTCGGTTTGGTCAGAGCTTTGGCAAACTTCATCTCAAATATCAGAGGTCCCAAGTTGTCACTTATGTGTCCTTTAAGAGGCAAGCACCTCGCTGGGCGGTGGTGGCGCACGCCTTTAATCCCAGCACTTGGGAGGCAGAGGCAGGCGGATCTTTGCGAGTTCGAGGCCAGCCTGGTCTACAAAGTGAGTCCAGGACAGTCAGGGCTACACAGAGAAACCCTGTCTTGAAAAACCAAAAAAAAAAAAAAAGAGGCAAGCACCTCTACCCAACATCCACCCATGAAAGAGGACAGGAGGTTTATTGAGCATCTGTGTGCCTGGCACCTTGTAAAGTACCATAGGATCCCCAGCAGATGTTAGCCCTTCCTGTTCTGCTTCCCATTTATACCGTCGGAAGGTGTTCCGATGAATGTGCACCTACTTGGGATATAGTGAGAGGCAGATAGCCTTGTGAATGAGCCCTAGCATCTCCTCCCCCATCACCCCCGCAAGGAAAAGTCCTGCTGGGAGTGAGGAGGCCAAGCTCCAGTCAAAACTCCTTCTAAGCAGCTAGGTTGTGTTGGGCTCCAGCTTCTGCCTCCCAGCTTCATTGGGGGCACCAGTGGGTGATTAAGGTCACCTCTTCAATGCCTCTCGGTTCTGTCAGTCATGAGGCAGTCCCCGGGCCTTCCTTCAGCCTGGGATGTCTTTATCTGTGACTTTGGAGGATTCATTCCCTAGGAAGTCCTCCCAGGCACAGACCACCCCCCCCCCACACACACACACATACACATAACATGTCATTTTATGCTCCTTCTGCTTTTTGCTGCTAGCTTGTGTTCATTTCACTGAGCTACTATGTTTTGGTTTGTTTTTTCGTTTTATTTTATGGGTACTTTGCCTATTTGTATGTGTGTGCACCACATGTGTGCAATGCCTGCTGTGGGTAGAAGAAGGCATTGGATCTCCCGGGAGTAGAGCTACTGACATTTGGAAGCCACATGTAGATGCTGGGAATCGAACCTGGGTCCTCTGGAAGAGCAGCTAGTGCTCTTAACACCTGATCATTACTCTAGCACATCCTCCTACTGCAAACCAGAGGGTTTATTTCATCTCCATGTCCTATCCCCCAGGCTGAACCCTAACTGAGGCTTTCTGAATGGGCTTGGATAGATGCTAAGAAAAGTTGTTTCTTTTTTTTTTTTTCCTACTTCTTAGCAGACAGCAGACAGTCACAGCAGCAAGAACCTCAATCCACAGTGTTAAAACAATGATATTGTTTGCTGGGAGAAACTGGGCTCAGCTGGGCCCATACCTGTGATCCCAACACTTGGGAGACAGAGGTGGGAGGATGGAGAGTTCAAGGCTCTACCAGGCTTCCAACAAGATCCAGTCCCCCCAAAAAGGGCACACAGCTAGAAGGCAGCCGCGTTGGGACTTGGAGGCAGCCTTTCAGTCTCCAAAGGCCGCAGTCCAGTGCTCCTGTCAGGTTTGCAAGTGTACAAACCTGTATTTCATCTTCAGTCTGTGAGCTTCTCTACCATGCAGGGAGAGAAGTTTATCCTTAGAGAGCATGGTCGACCACCATACCTGACTGCACTGCAGTTGCATTTTGGGAAATATCATGGACCAAAGCCAGAAGTGGGCCCTGCAGCCAGGCTGGAAGGTGAGGGAGGCTACCAGCCTCCAGGAAGAGTCTTGAGAACTTGGGTAAGTGAGCCATCGGCTTCCCTGACAGCCGGCCTGACACTGAGAGCAGCCACTATTAGTCACCCTCTAGTCATGATGCTGTTTCTTTTTATAAGTCAAAGCAGCTGAGGCCAGCTGGGCCCTCCAACAGCCCCACTATTTGGCTCCCAAGCCTCAGGGCTGTTTTTGGCAAGATCTGCAGCTCAATTAGCCAAGTCAGTGATGGGAAGCTGGGAGGTGGTGAGGTGGGAACCGGGTCATAAGTTCCTCCCAAGGCCCTGACTCAGTCACCAGCTGGCTACTTTAGGGCACAGCCGCAGAAAGATGAGGCCTCCGGAGAGCAAAGGGCACGGGGAGTCAAAGTACAGTGCAAAGACCCAAATCTGGATGAAGCTAAAAATGACCTCTAGATTGTATGTTACAAGACACAAAGCCGGCATCCCTGAGCTAAGTAGTGAAGCAGCCCACTGCAACAGGCTAAGAGAAGCATCCTCTGGCTCAGAAGAGCTGATCTCAACCAAGTTTTCCAAAATAGATGGGTAGGAATCCAGCCCCATTGTCCAGAGAGCAGCTAGAGATGTTACCTCTCTGTGGGCCAAGCACCTCATGACCTCACTTTGCACAGTGACCAGGCGAGGAAAGAGGACTCATACATTCCATTCCTAGAGACCTGCTTTTGTAGTGGGAGGCACATGTTATTAGCGTTCAAAATGCCAAACCTAAGGACGCAGCTTGGGTCTAGAGTCTCAGGAAGAAATGTCAGCAATTGGGGTCTGGTGGCTGATCGGTGGGAGGGGTATCAGCCTCCTGTGGGTTTCAGTAGCCCTCTGGTCACCTGGGCTCAGCCTGGACAGTCCTGAGCTCTCCATCAGCTCCAGTGGTCATGGATAAGTGAGGCAAACTCCTACAATGACTTGACGGGAGAAAGCTGCTACCCTTTCCATGACTGTGAACTCATTTCCAAAGTTGTTCTTTTTTTTTTTTTTTCAGCTAAAGACTCTTTGGAAAAAACTTACAAGGAACCGCTAAGGTCACTAATGTCACTATGAGTCATTCTTTTTAGGCAACCTGAAAGAAAGCTTGGCTTATTAGAGTACTGAATTGAGCATGCTCAGAGGCACTTGTATCTGCTGTACTGAGCATGCCCATGAATGTGTCTCCCATAGCTCCTGAACAAGGACCCCTGAGACTTTAAACTGAGCATGCTCAGAAGTCTGCCTGCCCCTGCATTTGGTTTGTTGTATGGACACGTATTGACTTTCCGGTGTCTCCCTTTCTTCCCAGAGGGCCTTGCTCTATAAATAACTCGGTATGCTCCTTACTTGCTGCAAGTGATTAAACCTATCCCCATTCTTAAAGCTCCTGAAAGAGTTTTTCAGCTCTGTACTCAATATCACACATGCCAGTGGTGCTCACTTCCACGGCCCTTGGGTCTGTTTGCAAGAGAGCAAAGAGCAAAGTGGTTCCGGGTAGTAATTCACTCCATTTAATACCAGCACTGAGGAGGAGGTTGAGGCAGGTGGATCTCTGAAAGTTCCAAGCCAGCCAGGGCTACATAGTGAAGCCCTAACTTTAAAAGAAAATGGTGGGGAGGGGAGTGCAAAGTGACTTTTGAGCGAGTGGTTTCTATCCCGTCTCCTCC
>CAJQZJ010033780.1:4711410-4724945 GCA_907164525.1 Lophiomys imhausi
AAATTTGTTTAAAAGAAAGAAAGATCAAAGAGAAGGCTGAGGATATAAGCTGAGTGGAGGACCGCTTGTTCAGCATGTGAGAAGTCCTCGCTTCAACTGGTAGTACTGCAAAAAGGAAAGGAGAAAGAAAGAGGCAGGAAAGGAGGAAAGGAAAGGAGAGGACGAAAAGATGACTCAGAAGAAAAATATTTGCAAGCCATGCATAGGGGGTAAGGCTGATTCCAAGGCTTTCTCAGAGAACCTGGTGAAAAAGGAAAAGGAACACGCTTGTGTTCTCGCCCAGGGACAGATTTGGCAAGGTCCAGTCTGGGGCTGGGGCAGGTCCACGAAGAAGTTAAGATTTCAGTTCCTGCATCCTGGTTTTTCTTTCTTAGAGAGACTGGGGTTATCAATCCCCAGGCCACTGTGTGCTCCGTCTGTGATAGACTGGATACTCCATGTTCTCTTCGTGCAACACTGCTTGGTTAGCTTCCTGCTGACTTCATCCCATTGCATGATACCTTTACGCTGACACTGTCTCATTTCCCCCCTATGAACCATATATAAGATGCTGTATTTCTTAATAAACTTACTTGGCATAAGACATAGCTTGTGCACGTCCTCCTGATCCCAGCCAGGTGGCAGTGGCGCACACCTTTAAGCCCAGCACCCAGGACGCAGAGGCAGGCAGATCTCCGAGTTCAAAGCCAGCCTGATCCACAGACTGAGTTCCAGGACAGCCAAGGCTACTCAAAGAAACCCTATCTCAAAAAAGCAGAACAAAACAAACAAACAAGAACTCTGGGACTGGAGAGATGGCTCAGCAGTTCAGAACACTGGCTGCTCTTCCGAAGGACCCGGTTCAAATACCAGCACCCAAATGGCAGTTCACAGCTGTCTGTGGTGGCACACGCCTTTAATCCCAGCACTCGGGAGGTAGAGGCAGGTGGATCTCTATGAGTTCAAGGCCAGCCTGGTCTACAGAGTGAGTTCCAGGATAGTCAGGGCTACAGAAAGAAACCTTGTCTCAAAAAACCAAACCAAACCAAAACAAAACAAAAGACCTCCGGATCCCAAACTCTGCTGTCCTCTTTATTCTCTGGTCCCCTCTCAGGAACCTGTCACTGAAGAACATCCTGCTGGTCCTGGTCAGCTGTGTCTGAAAAGGGTCTAACATCAAAATATATATGGAACTATCTATCACAATTCGATAACAAAAAGATAATTCAGTTCAAAACTTGGCAAAGGATTTGAAAGGCAGTTTTCCAAAGAGTATAAACAAAGGGCCTATGAGTACATGCAAAAGCATACATCTCTTAACTTAATGGAAAAAAAGAAAGGAAGGAAGGAAGGAGGAAAGAAGAAAGGAAGGAAGGAGGAAGGAAGGAAGGAAGGAAGGAAGGAAGGAAGGAAGGAAAAGGACATGACTGCTCCTAGGTATGGTGGAGGAGGAAGTTTATTATAGATAAAAGGGAGAGCACAGCCAGAGGCAGGGACTTCTGGGAGAGCCCAGAGTGAACATGACCAGACTGAGCTGGGCCATGTGTTGAGAAGGGGGAGGGAAATAGAGAGGGGAGAAAGGAGAACCAGGTGCAACAGACAGGAGACCCAAAAGAGTAGATGAAAAAGACCAGATAACCGAAATGGTTGGGTTATATAGGGAAGGGAGGGAAGGGCAGCCCAGTCCCTGGATGGAGAATTCAAGGTAGAGGGCAGCAGGGTAGGCCACCCTGTAACAGGTAAGGGCCAAAGGATGTTGGGAGACCCTGAGGACCAAGTTCATTTTGATATGATAAATAGGCACCTCAGCCATTTGTGGGGTATGGGTGATGGAGGGGGAGGGGTTAACCAGTAGAGAAATCTAAATGGTCAGCACAGTGAACATTCTCTTCATACCTGGGAGGACAGCACAGTCAGTCCTACAGTCAGACTGGGAACGGTGTGGGAAGGCTGTAGCTCTCACACACTGCTGATAGGGTTGTAAAATGCTTCAGCTTGGGAAAACAGTTCCTACAAGAATAAAATGGAGCTGGGAGGTGGTGATGCACACCTTTAATCCCAGCACTCGGGAGACAGAAGCTAGTGGATCTCTATGAGTTCGAAGTCACCCTGGTCTACAGAGTAAGGACAGCCTGGGCTACACAATGAGACCTTATCTCAGCAAAAGATGATAATAAAATGGAAGTTACCATATAACCCTGCAATCCCACTTCTAGGTATAAAGCAAAGGGAATGAAGACATATGTTCACATAAAGAAATTTCTACAGAAGTGTTCATAGCAGCATTGTTCATAATAATGAATCAGTGGAAAATATGGCCATCAACTGATGCATACATAAACAAATGTGGTATGCCCATATGATCATATATTATTCAGCCACGGAAAGGCTGGCACATGCTATAACGTTTATGAACCCTGAGACTATTGGGCAAAATAAGACAGATGAAAACAGTCATATTGCATTTATGTGAAAATGAATGTTTTAGCTAGGCTTCTAGTACTGTGATAAATACCCTGGCCAAAAGTAGCTTAGGGAGGAAAGGTATATTTGGCTTACATATCCAGAATCACAGCTCTTTGAGGGAAACCGAGGCTAGAACTCAAGGCAGGAACCTGGAGGCAGGAGCCGAAGTAGAGACCATGGAGGAGTGCTGTTTACTGGCTTGCTCCTCACATCTTGCTGAGCCTACCTTTCTAACACAACTCGGGACCACCTGCCCGAGGGTGTCACCCCCCCCACACAAGTGGATTGGGCCCTCCCACACTGATCGTGAATTGAGAAGATGCACTACAGACTTGTCTACAGGCAATCCGATGGGGGCATTTTCTCGACCGAGGTTCACCTTATCAGATGACCATAGTATGTATCAAGCTGACAAAGAAAACCCAGCCAGGATAGTAAGAAAATTGGAAAACCCAGAGGTATAAAGTATGTTAGTGTTAAGAGAAACTCAGAAGTGATGCCAGTGGGGTCAATGCTTTCAATGGGTGTGCAAGGCAGGTAGGTGACTTGCATCTCAGTACAGTTGAAACTTGTGTTTCTAAGGAAAAGCTACACCTGTGCACACTTCAGCACTGAGTTTCAACAGACAAGACAATCCCCATCAAGTACAAAGCCCATAGCTGTCAGAAACATTGGTACCGGGCTGGAGAGGTGGCTCAGAGGTTGAGAGCACTGGCTGTTCTTCCCAAGGTCCTGAGTTCAATTCCCAGCAACCACATGGTAGCTCACAGCCATCTACATTGAGATCTGCCTGGGCATATATGTAGAGCAAATACTGTATACATAATAAAAAAAATGTTTAAAAAAAAAAAAAGAAACATTGGTACCATCGTGGCTCTCTGGTGGACACCCCCAGTGGGAACCTTTGACATACATGTCATTTACTAGATGGATATTTAAAAATATATAATTTATTTTTATTCTATATTCACTGGTGTTTTGCTTGGGTGTATGTCTGTATGAGGTGTCAGATTTGGAACTGTTGTTACTGACAGGTGTGACCTGCCATGAGGGTGCTGGTTGTTGAAACTGGGTCCTCTGGGAGAGCAGCCAGTGCTCTTACCCTTTGAGCCATCTCTCTAGTCCCTGCTGGAAGGATTCTTAAGAAGATGAAGGTTTCTTCATAATTATGGTGGTGGTAATGTGGTAGTGACATAATGGTGATGGTGATAATAATGATACCAATGATAATAGCATGATATGATGATATGACGGGATGGTGATGTCAGTGATATGATGTTGGTAATGATAATAATATGATATGATGATATGATAATATGATGGGATGATGACATCAGTGATATGATGATGGTAATGATACCAACGATAATAAGATGATATGATGATATGATGGGATGATGACATCAGTGATATGATGATGGTGATGATGATGCTAGTGAAATGATGAAGATGGAGGTGATGATGGCGCTGTGATAATGATTATGGGGATATGATAGTGAAGATAGTGGTGATCATGACAATAATAGTATTTATATAGTACTGAGGGTGAAACACGGGGCCTTTCACACGCTAGGCAAGTGCTCGACCACTGAGCAACATCTCCAGCTCCCCTCCCTTTGACTCTACAGATCAAATTCAGGACTACAGAGGGGCTCAAAACCACTGCCAAGAGTGGGTTTCTGATGTGACTGGACTGGAGCCTGTTTAGATTATCGACTCTTTTTCCTGCAGGCCTTTTGCAGGTTTCCACACCTTTCAAACTGTCCTTTCAGTATGGTCGGGGACTAGATATCTCTTAGCTTTGGCATCCTAGTCAGGCCACCTGGGCAGAGCACAATCATGGGACAGGGCAGCTGCAGTTTCTGGGAGAGTAACAGAAAATGAGACCAGGCTCTGAGAAGTCAGCATGACCCTGGGTGAGATGTGACCATGTGGCCTGGGACCTGTGGCTACTTGTTCCCCTCACGTACACACTTAGGGGTGTGCCCACTTTTACCCACCTCATAACCAGTATGATTTTTTTTTGCCCCCAGAAGGTGTCTGTGAGTCACTCCACCCATAGAAACCTCCCCACTTAAACCTCAGGCAAAGCAGAGTGGGCAACGTTTCTCATTCCCTCCCATCTCTCAACAGTATTAACTTGCGCAAGCCAAGGGCAGGACTGGGATGTAGATATGGACAGAAAGTAGGCACCAGCTTTGAGCATCTCTTCCCCACTCCCCAGGGAGGAGGGGACAGGCAGATGAATTGAGAATGAGTGAATGTCAAGTCTGATTCTAAGCACGCCATCTCATCTTCCTGTCCCCTCTCATGGGACACTGTGATTATCCACACTTTTGGATGAGGAGCTGAGACATGAAGAGGCAAAAGCACCTGGCCTAGCCACTGTGGCCCAGGCCACTCTCGGCCACTCTCCTTGATAGTCTATCCCATCTCATACACTCGAAGCAGAAGCAGAGAATCATCAGTTGGCCTGTTGGTCCACACCGGAGTCCCACACCCCAACACCTCTGCTTGGCAGATGAGTCCCTGGCCTTCACAGATGACTTCCTGAAAGCTGTCACAGGCCGGATGAGGAGGTGACAAAAGGGTGGGTGCTGGTGGGAACCTGTAACCACAGTCTGGGGGCAGGGCAGGAAGCAGTAGTGATGTGACGCTGTCTAGGGTGGGCCAGCCTGGGGTTCGATCGCAGCATCATTTCAAAAGCCTCCATCGGCAGCGCATGTGTCCACTGCCCCGTGGAATCTCGGTGGGACTTCAGGTAAGGAGGAGGAAAGACAGAAAGCAGGGAGGTTGGGATACCCTGAGAAAGAGAGTTGGGAGGTAGAGCCTGAAGGAACCAGAAGTGCTGGTACCCTCAAACAAGAGCCCTGGGTCTCTGACAGCCTTCAAGCCCAGCCCACCTCTGATTCCTTCATCAGTTTTATGCCCACTCTGTGTGGGGCTCATAGCCACAGTCCCAAAGGCTATTTCAAGTTCTGGCAGTTAGAGTCCTTAAAAGATAGAAATAGGCCAAGTGTGGAGTACACTTATGGTTTCACCATCAGGAGGGCAGGGAAGCCCTGTCCCAAAAGATGTAAGGAAGAGGAGGGAAAGGGAGGGAAGGGGAGAGGAAGGAAAGGAGGAAGAAGTAAAATCCTGTGAATAGACTCCCTGAGAATACAAAGAGTGCCAGAAGGGGACTTATGTCCGTGGGTCAGTCAGGAGTGTGCTGGTCTCTTAAGCATGATGACCAGAAAGCTTGGCAGGATTCCCCTTGCTCACACATCACCTGAATTCTCCCTCAAGCCACTGCTTTAGGTGGAACATGGGAAGCTGCAGCTAGGTGTGAGGGACGCTTCTGCTCACCTTGCTCCCTTGCCTAAGACCCTGTAGGCAGAGAAGAAGGAAAAAAAAAAAGATCTCTGAGGGCCTTGGAAGGAGCTAGAGCAGCGATTCTCAACCTGTGGGTCTCAAACATTGGAAAACATCTTCCTGATGGTCTAAACCACTAAGAGCAAAATTACAGTTATGAAGTAACGAAAATAAATGTATGGTTGGGGGTTCCCAGGACCATCGGAAATATATTTTCCTGTGGTGTTGGGCCCACAGATTGAGAGCCACTGAGACAAAGAGGAGATAGAAGGAGATTCAGAAAAGGGCCTGAGCAGGGAAGAGCCTTTTAGTTGATTGCTGCTCAGGAGTAGGCAGTGGATAGGTGCCTGTTCCTGCCACAAGTCCAAAGAACTTGGCAGGGAGTGCCAAGACAGAAAACCTGGGCAGCGGAAGGGTCTTGCTAGGGCACACTTAAAGGTCCCCCCCCACTAGAGCTAAGGGCATAGACACAAGGTAGCCTTCATTCATTGTAGAGTTGGGGATGGTGACCTTCCAGGAGGCTCAGAGCAGCCTTAAGGGATGCTCACTGACCCTCCATATCTGGAAGGAAGAGACAGAAGTCAGCACTGGAATTAGAGATGGAGAGAGAATAGGAACCAGCTAGGAGCCATGCCTGGTCCCACAAGCTTGGGATCCCAAGTCCTCAGAAGGATCATAAGTTCAAGGCTAGCCTGGGCTACAGAATGACTTCAATGCCATCCTGAGCAACTGAATAATACTTTGCCTCTAAATTAATTAATTAATTAATAGGGAAGGTAGGATGTGGCTCAGTGGCTCAGTACTTCCTACCACGCGTAAGGCTCAGGGTCCATCCCCAGAATCGGGTAGGAAAAGGTGCCCTGCTCTGAGCAGAAAACGACATTTCTCCAGATCCTAAACCCATTGTGGAGGAAGCTACCCTTCCTCTATGGTTGCGGTCATCTTCCCCCTACCCTATCAAGGGTTGTCCAGGGTCAGGGCTTTTGATCTTGATTCTCACTAGGTCTGAGATAGTAAAGTCTCAGCATGGGGCTCCTCCAGGCTGTGCGACTCTGGGCTATATGTTTGACCTTTCTGGGTCTCTCTGTTCAATGGAGCAAGCCTGTGAGAGCCAGTCTGACTCTGGGATGCATAACTAAAGAGAATTTCAGTCTCTCTCCTGGCGATCCCCAGTCATGAGTGAGAGGCCAACATCCTTCACATCCTCTTTCCACAGATTTCCGGAGCTCACGGCTGCCGTGCCCGAAGTTCCATGGCCATGCACCTGTTCTTCCTGGGCCTTTCCCTGCTGCTGTTGCCACAACCCGTCCCTGCTCCCTGCTACACTGCCACTCGGTCAGAATGCAAGCAGAAGTACAAGTTCGTGCCAGGCGCATGGTCGGCTGGGGAAGGTGTGGACGTGACCACCCTCCGCCGCTCCGGCTCCTTCCCAGTGGACACAATGAAGTTCCTGAGGCCTGACCGCACCTGCACCCTCTGTAAAAATCCCCTTATGAAAGATGCTGTACAACGTCTGCCCCTGGCAATCACCCACTGGAGGCCTCATGGCTCAAGCTGCCAGCGTAAAGTGGCCTCAGCCAAGGTCAGCTCCACGGAGGGTGTGGCCCGGGAGGCAGCTTCTAACATCAATAATGACTGGCGAGTAGGGCTGGATGTGAACCCCAAGCCCGAGACAAATATGCGCGTGTCCATGGCTGGCTCCCACTCTGAGGTCGCCAACTTTGCAGCCGAGAAGACCCATCAGGACCAGTACAACTTTAATAGTGACACAGTGGAGTGTCACCTGTACAGGTAAGTGTTGGGGCAGGGGAGAGAGGAGCTGGAAGAACAGTGGGACACTCTAAGAGGTCTAGGGGCTCTAAAAGAGCAGAGTGGAGTTCACTTACTGCCTCACAGTGGGGATACCAAATCCTGGTTGCTCTAGAATCTGTGGCCCTCAACCTTCCTAACTTGCGACCCTTTAATACAGCTCCTCACGCTGTGGTGACTTCTAGTCATAAAATTACTTCATTGCTACCTCATAACTGTAATTTTGCTACTGTTATGAACTGTAATGTAAATATCTGATATCTGATATGCCACCCCTGTGGGGGTCACGACCCACCGGTTGAGGACCACTGCTCTAGATTCATTTCTGTTGCTATGATAAAAGGTCCTCACAGGCCGGGCGTGGTGGCACACACCGTTAATCCCAGCACTCGGGAGGCAGAGGCAGCCGGATCTCTGTGAGTTCAAGGCCAGCCTGGTCTACAAAGCAAATCTAGGACAGCCAGGGATACACAGAGAAGCCCTGCCTCAAAAAACAAAAAAAAAAAAAAAATGTCCTCACCAAAAAGCAGCTAAGGAAGGAGTTCTTATTTTAGCCACGCTTCTAGGTTATAGTCCATTATTGCACAATGCCAAGGCGACAGGAGCTGGCAGCAGCTGGTCACGTCATACCCACAGTCAAGAGCAGAGATAAATGAACACATTTCATGCTTAGTGCTCAGCTAGCTTTCTCTGTGCTTACGCAGTCCAGGGCCCCAAACCCGGAAACGGTTTCAGCTTTCAGGCTGGTCTTCCACATCAATTGAGACAATGGAGACAGTCCTTCACAAGCATGGACCACAAATCAACTCCATCTAGATAATCGCTCCTTGAGACTCTCTACCCAGGGGATTTTAGGTTGTGGCAAGCTTACTATTAAAACTAACCACAGCACTGGCTTTTAGGCGCCACATCCTATGGCCCTATCTGTCTGTCTGTCTGTCTGTCTATCTATCTGTCTATGTATCTGCCTATGTATCTGCCTATGTATTTGCCTATGTATCTGCCTATCTATCTATCTATCTATCTATCTATCTATCTATCTATCTATCTGTCTGTCTGTCTGTCTATCTGTTTGTCTGTCTATATATGTATCTGTCTATACATCCATCCATAATAGGCCTCCCACATCTGGAGGAAAAGGGGGGTGGAAGCAATTGTTCCCAAGCTCTCGCTTGGGGACATTTAGGTGCAAGCAGTGAGCACCCAAGCCCTCTCTCCCAGGTGCTGCCAACCTCCCATGGGGTCCTTCCTGGGTAAAGACAGAGCCAGGAGACCTGGTTGTATCTTCCTTCCTCGATGCATGGATACATAGTAACTCCACATTACCTGCACTGGTTTCTCTGGCTTAAAAAAAAAAAAAATTTTTTTCAGACGGGGTTTCTCTATACAGCCCTGACTGTCCTGGAACTTGCTCTTTGAAACTAGGCTGGCCTCGCACTTACAGAGATCCACCTGCCTCTGCCTCCCATGTGCTGGGATTAAAGGTGTGTGCACGACCACAGCCCAGCATTTTATTTTTGTACTTATTTATTTAGTGTGTGTCCCGTGTGTCTGTGTGTCACAGCAAGTGTGAGGAGGTCAGAGGACAACCTATGGCAGTCTTTTCTCTCCTTCTCCTCAGTGGGTTCTGAGGATCAAAGTCGTGTTAGCTGGTTTAGCATCACACCCAGAAACACCTGGACCCTACTGCACATGTTTTACAGTTTTAGATAGCATATATTAATTCTAAATAACAATGGGTTTCACTACATGTGTATATTTTGACCACATTCTTTCTTATCCCAACTTCTGCTGGACCCCTCATCTTCCCAAGTAGCCCCAGTCTACTTTCATGTCTGTCTGTCTGTCTGTCTGTCTGCGGGGAGGTCTTGAAGGTGCTATTGAATTAGGGAACTACCACCCACTAGGCCCAACTAATGTTCTCCCCACAGTTTTCACGTGGTACAAAGACCCCCGCTGCACTCGGATTTCAAAAGGGCACTCAGAGACCTTCCCCCCAGCTTTAACGCCTCCACAGAGCATGCTTATCGCCGGCTCATCTCCTCCTACGGTACCCACTTTATTAAGGCCGTGGACCTAGGCGGCCGCATCTCGGCCCTCACGGCCCTGCGCACCTGTCAACTGGCCTTGGATGGGCTCACGGCTGATGAGGTGGGAGATTGCCTAAACGTGGAGGCCCAGGTCAGCATCGGTGCCCGTGCCAGTGCCTCAAGTGAATTCAAAGCTTGTGAGGAGAAAAAGAAACAGCACAAAATGACCACCTCTTTCCACCAGACCTATCGAGAGCGTCATGTTGAAGTGGTTGGCGGCCCCCCTGATTCCACGCATGACCTGCTCTTTGGGAACCAAGCTACACCTGAGCAGTTCTCAACCTGGACAGCCTCACTGTCCGGCAGGCCTGGTCTGGTGGATTACAGCCTGGATCCCCTGCACATATTGTTGGAAAACAAGGACCCAAAACAAGAGGCACTGAGACAGGCTATCAGCCAATATGTAATGAGCAGGGCTCGCTGGAAAGACTGTAACCGGCCCTGCGGGCCAGGCCAGCATAAGAGTGCTCGTGACTCATGCCAATGCATGTGTTATGATTCGAAGGTCACCAACCAGGACTGTTGTCCACGCCAGAGGGGCTTGGCCAGGCTGGTGGTGACCAATTTACATGCAAAGAATCTGTGGGGAGACTTCATCACAGCTTCTGATGCCTATGTGAAGGTCTTCTTTGGTGGCCAGGAGTTGAGGACCCAAGTAGTGTGGAATAATAACAACCCCAGGTGGACTGAAAAGCTGGACTTCGGGGATGTGCTCCTGGCCACAGCGGGACCCCTGAGGGTGCAGGTTTGGGATGCTGACTATGGCTGGGATGATGACCTTCTTGGTTCTTGTGACCGGTCTCCCACATCTGGTCTCCACTGGGTGTCTTGTAACCTGAACCATGGCAGTATACATTACCTCTACCATGCCAAGTGTTTGCACCATCTCGCTGGAGGGACCTGCCTGGAGTACGCCCCCCAGGGGCTTCCAGGAGATCCTCCAGGAAACCGTAGTGGGGCTGTGTGGTAAAAATAACTCCCCTAAAACCTGGGCATAGTGGCACACACATTTAACCCCAGCACTTGGGAGACAGAGACAGGCGGATCTCTGATTTCAAGCCCAGCCAGGTCTACATAGTGAGACCCTGTCTCAAAAAAGCAAACAACAAAATAGCATGCCCTGAAAGCGCTTAAATGTTCAACTGAGTTCTCCCACGGAGATCCACAATGGCTTAACAGGCTGTAGGGAGTGAGGCTTGAACCTCTCACTGAAGTGGCTAAGTTTATAAGATAGAGCTTCCCTGACTCTCCCTGTCCACACTGCCTCAGTCCTTCAATCCCCAAGCCTGGAAGCTACCGCTGCATATAACATAAACATTGGCCAGGAGCCTATCGGAAGGCCAGAAGCTGTCTCCACCCAGCTTTAAGATCCTCCCTCTTTGGCATAGCAAGCTCCTATGTTAGAGACAATCTCTGTGCCCTGATTCCTGTGTACCTTTGTCCCTCATCTGCTCCTGACAAATCGAGGTCAGTGTCACCAAGCACATGGCTTGAAAGAGGTCCTAGAAATATGATGTGATGGCAAGCATGCCGCTGGCATTGTGGCAGAGAAGAGGGACAAAGGATACCCTAGAGATAGACTTCTAGGTCCAACAACCCGGTTTTATGAAATGGGCAGCCAAGTGCTGTAAGCGAGCTGTTTTTTTCTAATCTTGCTGGTAATGTGGAAACCCCAAATACCTTACCCTCTGAATCAATAAACAGTAGCATAAACTTAGTAACAAATAGTGAAGGGCATTCAGTTTCTGGCTGGAAGACAATGTGGAATGGTGGTGACTGTGGTGAACTGGCAGGGAAACCCTTAAGTGGCTAGAGTTTTACTTAAGCTGGGAATTTGAGCCCAACACCACAGGGTCTTCTCACTTCTTTTATTTGCATTTATCTATGTGTGTGTGTGTGTGTGTGTGTGTGTGTGTGTGTGTGTGTGTGTACATACCATAACACAAATATGGAAGTCAGAGAACAACATGCAGGACTCAGTTCTCTCACCATGTGGGTTCCAGCTAACACACACGGGGCTGTAACGCAAGTCTTCTGAATAGACGGCAAATACCTTAACCCACTGAGCCATCTCCAGCCCTTCTTCACCTCTCCTCCTCCTCTTTTCAAGATTCATCTTTTATTTTATGTGTATGAGCATTTTGACTGCATGTCTGTGTGTGTGTGTGTGCGTGCCTGGTACCTGAGCAAGTCAGAAGAGGATCCTCTGGAACTAGAGTTGCAGATGGTCGTGAACCAGCATGTGGATGCTGGGAACCAGACCTGGGTCCTCTGGGAGAGCGGCAAGTGCTCTTAATCACTAAGCCATCTTTCCAGCCTCTTCTTCTCATGTCTTAAAGTAACCAGAAGTCCCAACCTGGCTTCCATTTTACTTTATAAAAATAAATTTATAAGCAGACACAGTATAAGATGGGGGGGAGCGCTGGGCGGTGGTGGCTCACGCCTTTAATCCCAGCACTTGGGAGGCAGAGGCAGGTGGATCTCTGTGAGTTCGAGGCCAGCCTGGTCTACAAAGCGAGTCCAGAACAGCCAGAGATACACAGAGAAACCCTGTCTCTAAAAACTAAAAAAAAAAAAAAAAAAAAAAGATGGGGGGGAGTATGTGTACTTGTGTGTGTGTGTGCATTCTGTGTGTACATGTGTGTATGCATTTGTGTGTTTGTGTGTGCATGTGTGTGTATGTATGTGTATGTCTCTCTGTGTGTGTATGTGTGTGTGTGTGTGCACTTGTGCAGACTGTCACTGGCCGAGGGTTGCCCATCTGGAAAACTCAGCTTCCAAGAGAATCCCCCTGCATGGGTTGGTAAGTTCTCCTCAACTTCATAACTTGGGAGGAACAGTGGTTTTGACAGGGTGGTCTGAGAGCCTCCCAAATCCAGCCTGCTCAGCCAGCACGTCAGGATCTGATGCCAAGGGAGGCCATGGAGCACAGGCAAGATTTGTGGCGGCATCAGAACCATGGCAGGACTTGATTATGCATGGCTGCTTGTTGTCAGAAGGGCTCAGAGGGACCACACAGACCCTGAGTGGGTTTGAAAGTCCCAACAAAACAAACTGTGAGGTAAGGTGTAAGACCCAGAGACCCAAATCCCAATCCCTGACATTGCAGTAACCCCAAATCCCTAGGAAGAAGGAGGATCAGAAGGGTTTAGAAGCCTGTGGAAACCACTGTTCTTCTATGTGTCCTGCCTGGGCCACGCACAAACAAGAGCACAGGAGACCTTGCTTGAAAATTTGACACATGAGACTACCTGTGGCCCTTGGGGGGTGGGGCAATAAAGGTGGTTGTTCTCAATGGAGCCAAACCCCACTGAGAAAACATCTGTAGGGGTGGGGCAGGACTCACTCAGCAGGCCCTGTACTGTGCCTCAGTTTCTCTCCAAGGATATTCTGTGGTTTTCTGCTTTCTTGGGACTGCTTGAAAGGGGCCATCAGCCTTTGTAGGATAAAAGAAGGGATCCTGAGAGAGGTCATTAAGCCTGAAAGGTCATCCTGCCAGCCCTCCTGGTTTCACATATAGAGAAACTGAGGTCAGAGGGAATGGGGAGCCATTATTTGAATAGAGTTTTTTTGAGGGTTTGTTGTTTGTTTTCTTGTTTTGGGGTTTTTTCCTCTTTCTCTCTCATTTTGTTTTGTCTTTTGGAGACAAGGTTTCTCTGTGTAATAAGCCTGTGGCCTCACTTTGTAGACCAGGCTGGCCTTAAACTCACAGAGATCTGGCTGCCTCTGCCTCCATAGTGCTGGGATTAAAGGTGTGCACCACCATGCCTGGCTTCTCTCTCTCTCTCTCTCTCTCTCTCTCTCTCTCTCTCTCTCTCTCTCTCTCTCTCTCTCTCT
>CAJQZJ010033780.1:4724955-4750252 GCA_907164525.1 Lophiomys imhausi
TCTCTCTCTCTCTCTCTCTCTCTCTCTCTCTCTCTCTCTCTCTCTCTGTTTTATTGTCCAACAAGGAATTTAACTGTTGTCAAGACGATAATGGAGGAAATAAGACAGCCAGGTATCTGACTCCTACCTCTGATCTCTACCCTGGGCACAGTGTTGAGAGGCCAAGAGACAGAGGGAGAGTTTACTTGTATTTTTTAATGATTTGTTATTTTTATATTATGTGTGTAAATGTTTTGCCTACAGATATGTATGAAGGCCAAAAGAGGATGTCAGAATTCCTAGAGCTGGAGTTAGGGGCAGTTGTAAGCCACCATGTAGGTGCGGAACCCGGGTACTGAACCTGGGTCCTCTGCAAGAGCAGTAAGTATTCTTAACTATGAGTCATCTCTCCAGCTCCTATTTATTTATATTTTGAGACAGGGTCTCCTGTAGTCCAGTCTAGCTTCCAACTTGCTATATAGTCTAGGATGACCACGAACTCCAAATCCCTCTGCCTTCAGGATTACAGGAAGACAAAGCACACCCAATTCTATCTAGCCATTAGTGGTGACTCACTGGACAGTGCATGCTTCCTCCACTTTGCCTTACCCTATAGCAGGATTTTTTCATTCTCGCCATGGGTTAAATAAACACACAGAAATTTATTAATATTTAATATCTTAGGCTTTAGCTGGGCAGACTCTCAGCTAGCTCGCTCTGACTATTCTAGCCCACGACCTACCACGTGGCTGGTTTCTAACCTCTCTCTCAGCCCCTGCATGTTTGTCCCTTCCCATGTCACACTGGCAAATCCCCCACTTGTGGATTCTTCTCCTAGAGACTCTGTCTGGAAGATCCATCTTCTCCTTATGCCCAGCCATTGGTGATGAGATCTTCACTAAAGCCTTTCAGATACAATTCTGGATTGCCTTAGGCAGGTAAGGAAGGAATAAATATTTAGAGGATATGCAGCTGGTGATGGGCCATAGCTCTCTGGCAGTACAGAATTAACAACTGGATATACGGAGACACATGTCACACAGTGTACCCAACACTATCCCGTCTATCCTCCCATTCCTGTTGGCATTCTTTGAAATCACTCCCACAGGCGTTCCTTGCCCTCAAAGCCCTTTTATTGGACCTGCCTCTGGGGAAACCAGCTACAGCACCCATTGGCTATGTCGTATTTAAAACCCTTCCTTCAGGCTCGGAAAGATGTCCATTGGTAGAGTGTTTATCTGCAAAGGGTGAGGCCCTGAGCTCAGATCCCAGAAACCACATAAAAATGCTGACCTCGTAAGTAAGCCCAGCACTGGTGTGACAAAGGCAGGAGGATCCCTGCACATCATTGGCCAGTCATTTCAGCCTAACTGGGGAACTTCAGCTCATAAGAAGCCCTGTCAAGGAAGTCGACTTTGTTTCTGAGGATGACACTAGACATTGTCTTCTGACCTCAACATGCACACACACGCATGCACACGCAGAGACACACGTGTATGCACATGCACACACATACATACACACATACCACATACACGCATACATACACATATACACACATGCACACACACACATATGCACATACTCACATGCACACATACCACACACATGCATATACACACACATATGCATGCACATATGCATATATACACACACATGCACAGACATATGCACTATACACACATGCCACACACCTGTACACAGACACAAGCACACATACATCCATATGTACATGTATGCATACACATGCACACACATGTACACACATGCACAAACACACAAACATACACTTCACATTTATTTTATGTGTATGAGTGTCTTACCTACATGTAAGTCTGCATACCACATGTATGCTTGATGCCCGCAGAGACCAGAAAAGGGTGTTAGATCCTTTGGAACTGGAATTACAAAGAGCTGTGAGCCACCATGTGGGTGCATCTGACCCAGAGGGGTAAGGTCACCTCCATTCTGTTCTTGGCCCCCTTCAGTCCCCAAGCTGCCTGATAAGTTCCTTTGGGATTGACTTCCACTTAAGGATACCCATATCATCCCAGAGTCAGGACAGTCCTGGGACCAAGTAAGTGACAGTGATGGGCAGTGTCTAGAGCTGCTGGAGTCAGAGGTCATGCATGTTAAGAGTCTCTGGAGGTTAGGATTTGAGCTACTTGCACAGAGACAAGCCTCAGCCACAGGAAGGAGCCTAGAAAACAATCAAGGAGTGACTTGAGCAAACAAAGAGACCTCCACTCTCCCCAGCAGACCAGCTACCCAGACCTGTCTATGGTCTGACACCTAGGCTCTGTCAACCCTCTTAAACACACTGAAATCACACAAGCCGCTCCTCCAGCTCCACGTGTCCCCCGCTGTGATGCAAAGGGCTCAGACAAAGATCTCACACAGCTTTGGAGCTGAGGGGGCCTCAGCTGTCACTCTACGGTCATCTCATCCTGACAGTTCTCAATGTCACCTCATCAGTCCACGTGGCAGGTGTCATGAGGTGCCACCCTCCCTGGGCCTGGGAGACACCTGAATCCTGCATCTCTATTCCCAGAGGCTAGCCCTCAACTCCAGCTAGCCCAGACTGGAACAGCTGCTGTTGTTCTGCAGGCTATGACCAGGCTCTCTTGTTCACTGTGGGGCCTCAGTGACACATCTGGACTCCCTGTTAATCTCCCAACATCTGGTTCTTGGTTTTGTCTTAGAAGAGCAGTGACGTCAGCTTTCTGACAGGGCCTTGGGTTTTTCTCGGGAACCCCAGCCTCCCTGTGACCCTGAAATAAGGCTGACCCCTGAGGGGGACATGCTCATCTCTCTACCCTCGCCACGCCCAAGATTCAGTCTCACTGGGCTCCAGAAGTGTTCTCAGTGTCCTGCAAAGAGCGGAAGGCAGTAATTGAGCAAGCATGAACATCAGCACCACCCATGCCTATCCCTCCCCAGGGTGGGTTCTAGGACACACTATGAATTTATTTTTTAAAATGTTTTTCCAAGTTGGAGAATGGGGAGAGGGCCCTCGCTGCCTCCTCTGCCCCTTCCCTTCCAGGAGTCCTCTCCTGAGGACTGTTAGGGCTTGGGTAGATTTTAGCTTCTCTGACCTTCTCAGGAGCCTAGTAAGGTAGACATATGTCTACCCATCACAGAAATGAGGGCACCCACAACACCACAGCTTCCCCACTCACTTTCACGGACACCCTAAGACCTCAGAAGTATTCCTATAGTTTTTAGGCACAGCATCCCTGGGGTTCTCCTTTATATACTCCATACACTCCTGGTGCCAACAGTGGCTGTAACATGTTCCCCAGGAGCAATGTGGCCATGCCACCCCACCATTCCAATTTTCTAAAAGCATGATAAAGGGCATATAAGGTAATATTTCTGGTCTGGGTACCATCCACTGGCATCCAATGAGTACACAATGTTGCATAACCATCACCACCAAGCAGACCCCAAATTTTTTTTCTCCTCTAACAATGCCGTGCCCATGACGCTAAAATTCCTTGATGGGGTGGGGGGTCGGGTGGGGATGGAAGCCACATCTGCCCCTCTCCTAAGGCATCAATGACTCTTGGAGGCATAATCCTCCAAAGTTCACTCTGGGGAACTAAGTTTATTGAGCTTCCTCACAGATAACAGATCACAGGGGTATGGGTCCTCTCTCCTCCTGAGAGACCTCATCTGAGAAACCTTCCCCAACAAAGATGACAGGCTTCCCTGCAGCTGCATAGATGGAGTCAATTTTCCTCGCTCTTCCTACCCAGATATTCTAGCCCCTTCCCATTCAATTAAAGCAGGACTGCATACAATGTGTGGTAGGGAACTGCTGGATATTCAGATGAGGGTCTCATGACCCTCCCACCCATCCATGGGCGGGGGTGGGGTGGGGTGGGATATGTACAATCAATAAGCCCAACTCGGATAATCATTTTGCAAGGCGGAACTGCTGAACTCTCTAAGATGGTGGTTGCTTGACTCAGGGGACAATCACCCACAAGAGCCCACTAAACAATAGTTAACCCCAGGTCTCGAAACATGTCCTATCCTCAGTGGCTCTGTCCGTTGCTCTGTGCTTGGTCCTTGGTGTGCTTGGGGAATTCCACAATCTTCTGTCATGTGTCTGACTTCTGTCACTGTCCAGCTGTGTTGTGTTGGCTCACAATGCCATTCCACTTGTGACCAAGTCTATGGACATTGGTGTTCAAATGTCAAAGCTCCCTGCTTTTAGGTTCCTGCCTCAGAGCAGGATTGTTGCTCGTGTGGGAGTTTCATCTGAGCTTTTGAAAGACCACAGACAGTTTTCCTCAGCCACAGTCCCACCTGTCCCTGGTGGACTTGCCACAGGTGCACGGGGTCTCCAACTCCCTCCCCCACCTTTCCTGTATACTCTCCCCACAATAGTGAGGCCCGGTCTATATAGAGGATTCTGTCTGGGAGGCCACTTCCTCTGTCACTGAACCCTCAGTTCCAGTGAGAACCTCTCTGGCAGGAAGGGGGGCAGTTCTTTCTAGGCCACATAGAGTGGCCAGAGGCCCCTACTCAACAGTCAGTCCCTCCCTTCCTTCCCAGAACTCCCCAGGCTCAGGGTACCTGCTAAGAGGATCCTCTCCAAAAGTGACACCAGGAGGCAGCCTCTGAGTGTCCCTGGTTCCAGGTGTCCGGTTCAGGCTCCCCTCCCCCACCATAGACTTAGGAAACTGGGCAGAGCAGAAAGGTCTGGGTAACACTGTAAATGGCAATGTAAACTCACATCTGTTTATAATTTTTAAAAACACAACGAAAACAATCTCTGTGGAACCAATTGAGGGGACCAGCTGAGTGGTAGGGAATTACACAACGTTCTTTTTTTTTTAAAGATTTATTTATTTTGTATACAGTGTTCTGTCTGCAGGTATATCTGCAGGCCAGAAGAGGGCACCAGATTTCATTATGGATGGTTGTGAGCCACCATGTGGTTGCTGGGAATTGAACTCATGACCTCTGGAAGAGCAGCCAGTGCTCTTAACCGCTGAGCCATCTCTCCAGCCCTACACAACGTTCTTAAAACAAACAAACAAACTTGCTTTACATGTGGAGGCCATGTGCAGGAACTGTCTCCCTCCACCTTGTAAGGTCTCAGGTGTCAAGGCTTTGTGGCAGGGGCCTTTACCTGCTGAGCCATCTTGTCAGCCTTACATAACTTTCTTAAGAAATCAAAATGCATTGGTGATTGCGGTGCACACCTTGAAGAAATAGCTTGCAGGGCATGCTGGTATACACACCTTAGATCCTGAGGCTCAGGAAGCTGAGGTAGGAAGAATGTGGGCTCAAGGACAGCCTGGGCTACTACAAGTTCAAGGCCAATCTGGGCTACACAGCAATCCTCTTGACTTAAAACACAAAACCAAGACAAAATGGAAAACTAAGGGTCTGGAAACTTGGCTCAGTGCTGGAGGGCTTGCCTAGTATGTACAATGGATCCCCTGGGTCTGATACCCAGAACATCAGAACAAAGAAAGATGAATCAGGGGAAAGACTAGCCTGCCTTCCTCCCTTTCTGTCTGCCTGACAATCGTCTGTCTGTCCAGGAAACAGGTCCATTAAGATAAAATAAAAGCCCTTGGTTTGGGGTTTTTTGTTGCTATGGTTTTCCTTATCAGACTGACAACTATTAAAAACAATGACCTCTGTGCCCATCTGAGAAGTGGGAAACAGTGTTTCCTAAGCAGCTGGTGTTGGACAGGGGCCAGAGACTGCTCCACCAAGCTCAGAGCAAGCATGATGTCACTTCCAGGTATGAGCGTGTTTGGACCAGCCCCAATGAATGCATTGTGGCTGATGTGGGAGGATCATCATGATACTGACAGAAAAAAAGAACACTTCAAAGCCCAGTGTCATTAGTGTGGCTGCAGATGAAAGCACTTGGGGTGTGGAGGGGACCACTTGAAAATACGCAGGGCTTCAACCAGAATCAGGTCTGAACCTCAAGAGCCTGACGGAGGCTTTTCTAAGTCACTTGGCCCCTCAGTCCCCATCTTGTCACCCCAGCTTGCCACAGGGCTTAAGATCTCCCTTTTTTCCTTCTTTAGGGCAAGGTCTCACTATTATCCCAAGCTCCTGATATTCCTGTCTCTGCTTCCAGAGGTCTGCAATTACCGATACTTCCAGTTTTATTTGATGCTGGGAATTCCACAGGCTAGGCAAGCACCTTACCCACCGAGCCACACCCCAGTCCCTGGCAAGAACATTTTAAGAGACGCAACCGACAGTGGTAGCCAAGGTAGGCAACATCGTTCACTGCTGTTTGAGACTGTGCAGAGGCCGTTGCTGAGGAGGGACAGCTTGAAGGTGGTTATGGAAGTCCCTCAAAGTGGGCATCTACTTATCTGGTCAATAGCCAGAGATTGGCACTGCCAACTTCATACTCAGAGTTTGTCAACCTGTTGTCAACCCAAACTGCTAAAGCCTCTCCAGTGTCCCTCCACAGGATAACAATATCCTGCCCCTTGGACAGTCCACAGGAGTGCTGGTTCCTCACCACCACTGGAGATTGCAGGTGACGCTAGCCGACTGCAACATGAAATTGGACACCCACCAAGCAGTCACTTTTACCAAGCAGAGCCAGAGAAGGATCACCCTCGGCAGCAGGAGTACAGCAGACATGCAGAGACGCTGAAACTGCAGAAAGATGTCTCCCAGGCCCTCAGAGATGTGCCACTTGGAGTAATGGAGTATGCAACAAGGTCAGGGAAGGGCCCCAGCCTGAGATGCTAGTCTGAGATCTTTCTGGAGAGAGGAAAGGAGGAGCCATAAGCTGCAGTGTAGCCCAGGCCATTGTTCAACTTGTGTGATGGGTGTCCCAGCCAGGCTTTAAGACAGAGGAGCTGGGATAGCCGGGCTATGTGTCCCCTGAATACCAGTGGCTGGTCACAGCAGCCCATGGAGGACTGTGCGGGTGGAAGCTGGTATGAGCATGAACAAGACATAGGGTTGAAGGGAGGATGCTCAAGTTGGCCGTCGGCTCTGCACAGTGGGCTGTCCTTGCATTGAACAGCACCCTGGCAGGACAGAGGAAGCTTCAAGGCTCCCTGGACAGCCTTCTGGACCATACTCGCACTGCCCCAAGGCCCTACTGCTCAGCTCCCAGAGTCCCCCTAACTGGCCATACTTCTGATAATCCACTTTGTATATAAGCTAGCTGGTGCCTACCATGTGAGCTGAAACTCAGCGTGTTCTAATTATTAGCCCCACAAAAATCAGCCTTTGAAGAGAGTCTGGGAGGTGTTCTTTGTAAGGCTGTTTGAAGGGCTTTTGTTTGTTTGTTTTCTGGTGCTTCTGGGAAATTAAATCTGGGTCTTCATGGGGATATGCAAGAGCATACTATTTACAGATTTTAACATTAAAGAATAACTCCATGTAAGATATCTCTCTCCCTAGGCTTGTGCCCCATAGGAATAAGACATTGAATAATCAGGTGGTACATGCCTGTTATTCTAGCACTTGGGAGGGGAAGGCAAGAGAATCTATTGAAGACTAGCCTGGGCTAAAAAGCAAAATATATTTTTAAAAACCTCAGCACATGAACTGATGACATCTCCCCCCAATACCCTAGAATAAGGAAATGGACTTTGAGAAGTTATTAAGTGACTACACACAAAACATTAGTTACAAAGGCAGCAAAGAATGCATTTTGCTAACATGCAAATGAAGATACCATAAAACTTTCTGGTTTTGATGAGATGGCTCAGTGGGTGAGGGTGCTTGCTGCCAAGCTTGATGATCTGAGTTCAATCCTAGGACCCACATTATGGAGGAGAGAACTAATTTGATGGGGTGATGTTAAGCATTCTAACTGTTGATTAATTGGTCCTGCTTGCTGTCTGTTACTTACATTGTCTCTGATTGGTTGAATAAATGCTGAGGCCTGGAGATTGAGCTAAGACAGAGATAGGTGGGACTAAGGTGTGTGGGCTTGAGAGACAGAGAGCATCTTAGAAGGAAGAAGCCTCCAAGGGGAAGCCAAGAGCAGGCAAGGAGGACACATGCCATGGGTTAGGCTAAAGAAGATCATTCCACGTGACCTGGAACATCAACATAGAGTGGAGAATAGCAGTCCAAAGGGATGTATGTATATATGGGGTCATATTTGGGTAACAGAATTATGAGCTAGCTTAGATGGGCTAGGATTGCACAATTCAGGATTTGTTAAAAATCCATCTGGTATCTGTGTATTCATTTATAATGGTGGGTTAAGGATTAACAGCCGCTGATCAATTAATATAATATAAATATTGGTTAAATCATTTAATTAGCCATTTTTTTTCTACACTAATTTCTAGAAGTTGCCCTCTGACTACCACATACGTGTTATGTAGCACATGGGTACCCACATACTCACACCCCTCACACACATACAAAAAGATAAAGAAGTTTGTTTTTTTTTTTTTTGGTTTTTCGAGACAGGGTTTCTCTGTGTATCCTTGGCTGTCCTGGACTCACTTTGTAGACCAGGCTGGCCTTGAACTCACAAAGATTCGCCTGCCTCTGCCTCCCAAGTGCTGGGATTAAAGGCGTGCGCCACCACCGCCCGGCTCGATAAAGAAGTTTTTTAAATCATCTTTTAAAAACCATATAAAAGCTGAGAATAGTCCCATACATGCCTGGAACCCCAGCCCTGAAGAGGAGCAGCAGAGACAAGAGGCTTATGGAGGCTTGCTAGCTGCCCAGCCTAAGTGAAGAAGTCAAGCTCCAGGTTCATCAAGAGACCCTGCCCGGGAGAACAGGGTGGAGAGTGATTAAGTGTCCCTCCAGGACCATCCTCTGACTGCTGCGTATGTACAGGCACACCCGCGCGCGCACACACTCACACTCACACATTCACACACACACTCACTCACTCACACCTCCGCACATTGCACAAACCTTCACACACACCTGTTCTAGTTAGGGTTTCTATCACTGTGATAAAACACCACGATAGAAAGCAATTTGAGAGGGGGGCAAGGGTTTATTGATCTTACAGCTGGGAGTTCATCTTCTGGAGAAGCCAAAACAGGAACCTGAGGCAGGATCCTGGAGGCAGGAGCTGATGCAGAGGCCATGGAGGGGTGCTGCTTACTGGTTTGCTCCCTGTGGCTTGCTCAGCCTGTTCTTATAGCACCCAGGACCAATAGCCCAGGGATGGCCCTGCCCACAAAGAATTGGGTCGTCCCATATCACTCATCAAGAAGAAAATGTACCACAGGCTTGCTCTCAGGCCATTCTAGTTGGGGAATGTCCTTATTTGAGGTTCTCTCTTCCCAAATGACTCTAGCTTGTGTCATAAAACTAGCCAACACAAGCCAGGCAGTGGTGGCGCACGCCTTTAATCCCAGCACTTGAGAGGCAGGGACAGGTGGATCTCTATGAGTTCGAGGCCAGCCTGGTCTACAGAGCCAGTTCCTGGACAACCAGGGATACATAGAGAAACCATGTCTTGAAAAATCATACACAAAGAATTTTAGGACTCGCCTTATGATAAACCAGAGTTGAAGATTTTATTACAGATTTTAAGAAAGAAAGGTGCTCAAGGAGAGAATTAGGGTGTACCGAGAGCAAGGTTGTGGCTTCTCTGAGAGACCCACAGGGAGTGAGACACACTCAAATGTACAGGCTCTACAAGGGAGGTTCACAACTCACGGTCTCCACATTAGCCATATGGACCATTTTGATCTTTCAGGTCACACCTCAAAAAGTTGCTAAGTCTCTTTGCCTCCTCCCCTGTCTTTTCCCCTGACTTTTAAGATGTGTATGTGTTTGTGCAGGTATGTATATGTGTGTGCATGTATGTATGTGTCTACCAACAAGTAGATGGAAAATTAGTCAATATCATTGGCCACCAGGAGCCTTAAAGTAAAACAGCCTGTGAGTGTCCATCATGAGTAGGGTGGTTGACTGTTGACATTCCCTCATAGAAGGCAGGGAGGCTAATGGACCTTCACCTGAGGCTCCAGCTGCTCCTCGAAATCATTTGTAGGCAGTTCTGCCATAATTGCATGTGTTCTTGGGGCTTGTGGGGTGCTACAGTATTCAGGCCCAGGATGATGAACACAAGTTGGGGCTCCAGTCAAGTGGCTGTAAGGAAACCAACGTCCTTGCTGGGGTGAGATTTTCTCAAGAATGAGACCCTGGGGAAGCTGCTTTGAGGTCACCCTCGATTTTATAGGCAGCCCCTCATCTCCTGTGCTCTGTAAATAATCAGATATTGTTTACAACTCCAGGTAGTCTCACAACACCAAAATGTCACCTAGCAGCTGTCAAGGATGGTGACTGTAAGAGATGAAAAATAACCTGGTTTGGAGGGTGTGGAGAAAGAAATACATTGGTGAGAACGAAAATTAACACCGCCGCATGGAATCCGGTGTAGGGGCTGCCTCAGAAAGCCCGAGTCGTAACCCTCAAATGACCCAGTGATTTTATGCATGCATTCAATATTTTTCTCGTTGTTGTGACAAAGTACCTGACAGATGGTTGTTTGGGCTCATGGTTTAAGAAAGGATGTGGCCCACCGTGCAGAGCAGTGGGAGCCACTCACATTGAGTGAGAAACCAGGAAGCCAAGAATGGACAGGAAGTGGGGCCAGACTATAAGACCTCAGGCCTGCTCCTAGAGAACACTTCCCAGGGGTGCACTTCCTCCAGTGAGGCTCCATCTTCCAAAAGTTCGGCAAGCTTCAGACACACAGTGCCACCCACTGGGGACAAAGTGTTCAAACACATGGGTCTATGGGGACATCTGGCCTTCAAAAAACCAACATGATATAAATGAAAAGGGAGACGGTGCTTGAAGGCAGGGGGTGGGGCTCATGGGTATCTGCAGAGAAAGCAGAGGGTCAGGGCTGTCCTCAGTAGACCCTAACTCCACTCTGACCATCTTTTTTTTTTTTTCCTTTAAAATCTCTGGTCTGGTTCATCAAAAGGTTAGTCCTGGAATTCTGTGAGTGTGTGTGTGTGTGTGTGTGTGTGTGTGTGTGTGTGTGTGTGTGTGGATACTGTGCTGGTTAGTTTTATGTCTACTTGATTAAGCTAGAGGCATTTGGAAAGAGAAATCCTTAAGTGAAGAATCGCCCCCCACTGGCCTGGTGTAAGGACAAGCCTGTGGTACATTTTCTTGTTTGATGGCTGGCGGCATTTATTCAAGCGGAGCTCAGCATGACCACCTTGGACATCAGTGTAACACTGTAAGCTGTGACTGATGATGACACAAAGGGAGGAGGTGACGTTTGTAACACCTGCAGCCTCTGAGCATCAGGGGTGCCTGGAACAAGGACGTTCCTCAACCTGCATCCACCCTTACTCTGGCTGTGTGGCTTCCGTACTGTCTGATTCACATGAAAGATCAATCAGTGAAGCAGATCGTTGGGTGTTTGTACTGTTTTTAATGTTCAAAGGCTCTGTACAAAAAAAGAAACAAAAACAAAATCTATAAAGGATTCCTCACAACACCCCTGTGAGGTAGGTAGGCAAGTATTATTCTCCCATTTTACAGACGGGGAAACTGAGGCAGAGAGGTAAAGTGATCTGCCACTGGTCCCAGCATATCTCCAAGTCAGTGTCAACTGTGAGAGTGTGAAGGGTCTCTCTCTGGTCTCTGACTCCTTGGCTAGACCTTATCTGAAAAGAACGGACATGCACAAAGCAGACACCAGCAAACCTGAGAAGCCTTGAACAGACATACAGTAGCCTGCAAAACAATTCAGCTAAAAGGGTCACTACTTCCCCAGGCTAGAAACAACTTTGGCCTCTTTAAATATCACAGCTAACAGCTGGCAGGTCCTTCCACCTACCCACTGAAGGACAGGAGCCCAGAGACTCAACCCTGTACCCCAAGGAGTCAAGCATTTAGCCAGGTTCCCAGGTGTTCAACGACTCATTGCAACAAACTGCTGTCCCAGTCACCAAATGCAGCTCTCTGTGCCTCTCTTCCCACTGTGTAAGCAGAACTGGTCATTAACAGCAGTGTCCCAGGGCAGCAGCTCAGAGATCCTGGCAAGGGTAGGCCTGGAATCTGAGCCTCGATGAGCTACCAAGGCCCTGTCTCACCCTCTACTGTTCACACGAGTCTCTCCCTAGAGTCACCCTTGATCCTGCCAACAGTTTCCAACACATGGATCCCATCTCTTTACTGCCTCACTGGCCTCCATGAGCTCTTTCCCCAACACTGAGAGGTTCTCTCTGATGTTTACAACTCTCTGGGAATGTCCACCTCTGCCACCCTAGGGAAGGAAATGGGAAAAGAAGGGCAGGAGAGATAGAGCCATCCTCATGGTCTTCCAGGCTGGTGACATTCACGAGCCAGAAACAGCTGCCTTTAAAACGAACCTGTCCAGCCCACTATCCTCCTCATGTAACTCAGGCAGCTGCTTAGGCTGAAAGAGCGAGAAGCAAGAGCAAGCCAGCCAGAGGAAGGAAGTGAAAATACAAACATGGTCAGCCTGCTGCCCACCTAGGCAGTCTGATGACCGACAGTGAGAAGGGGGCAGTGGCGGTAACTGGATGTTTGGGGAGCAAGCTCCCTGGTCTCTGAGGTACACAAGCTGGGCCTTGCCAGAGGCCACTGCATCCCTAGGGTTTACAGAAAATGGCTACAAAACCCTCTTTCCAGAGGCTCTCAGCCCCTCAGTCTCTTCAGGAAGCTGGAAGGTGTCCATCGGAATCAGTGAGAACCTCAGGCCCCTACCCGCCTGGCAAGGAGCAAGAAGAAGGCCTACAGGAAGTCCCCAGCGTCCCAGGGCTCTGGGTCTCGGCTCTGCTCCTGCCAGCGATGGCGGAGCCTTGACAGGGGCTGGTCCTCCGTGCTCTCCAGCTCAGGGAAGCCTAGCTGGTTGAGGATCTCATATATGCCAGCTTTGGTTGCCACCTGAAGAGGGCAGACACAAGGCAGAGCTTCAGGGGAGGAGACACCATCAGGCCCACTGCCCTCACACCAACCCTCCCCTTGCTGGGCTCGGAGGCATCTAGGTGAGTCTGGGGCCCACAGCTGCCCTCAGTTAGCTCAGCGACTACCACAAGCCCGCACATCCGCCTACAATCACCTCGTTACAAGACCACTGACCGTCTTCTCTCCTGGGACAGCATGGAGCAGGCTGTGTAAATACATGGGGCACTGGGCACGCCTGGGAGACCTCAGCGGCACTGGCCTGGCCACTCCAGCAAACCACATTTGGGCAAGGAGACTGCAGAGACTGTAGCTGCCAGAGCTGACAGCAGCCCTTCTCTTCGGTTGGGAGTTTAGCCCAGATGGACATCTTGGCTTCCTCTGCTCTGGACACTCAACATGGAGCTGGTGGCCCAGTGTCCTGGCCCTTGGCCCTAGACTCCAACCACCCCCTACACCTTCCTGGGGACAATTCCACAACCTGGAGTAAAGAAAAGATGCTGTCTGTGCTGTCCCCAGGCCCGCTTGCCCCTGCCTCTGTCTGTCCCAGCAGAGGGGCTGAGGTCTTCTGAGTTAGAATGTCAATCCTGTCTAATCCACCTGCTCTCCCTTGATATTCTTCCACATCCATCCCTAGAAGACCCTGGCCCCTGGCTCCCCTGAGTTCCACTGTCTAAGTAGAACTCAAGCAGAAAGTGTCCTTGTCCCAAGCCTGGGGATGTAGCTGTTAGTAGAGTGGTTGCCTGACAAGCATGAACCTTGGGTTTGAGCCCCAGCAAACATATAAACCAACAGGGCATGGTGGTAAGCCCCCATAATCCCAGGAAGATGAAGGCAGGAAAGTCAGAAGTTCAAGGTCATCCGCAGCTACATAGTGAGTTTGAGGCCAGCCTGGGCTACATGAGACCCTCTCACCTACGTTCCACCCCAGAGCTCAAAGAGGAAGTCTGGGCCTGCTCACCAGGGTGGACTCAACATGCCCCACCCTGTCAGGTCATTCCATGGGGGAGCCTGTCACCGGGGTCCTTAACAGAGCATACTCAGGGACCAAGGGGGAAAGACACAGCCCGCCTTGTAAGCCTATCATCTCAGGCATATCAGTCTCAGCATCTTTCTCACCTCCTGCATCCAGGTGCTGAAGGGCCTCTGCCAGGAGCTGGCCTTCTCCAGGCGGAGGTAGGCATTAAAGAGGATCAGGTAGATGTACCGCTCCAGGTACTGTAGGCTCTGCAGCTGCAACCTCCGAGCCTCCTGTGCCTCTTTGGTGGCCTTTGCCTGGAGGACAAGGATGATGTCATCAGGGAGACCCACTGTCTTAACACACACGCACAGGCACAGGCACACACACACACACGCACGCACGCACGCACACACACACGCACGCACGCACGCACGCACGCACGCACGCACGTGCTTACCGCTGTCTGAGCATCCAGCGGAGTGATTTTAGTGGCAGGGTCTGGGGTGCTGCCTGGCCTTGGCCACAAAGGAGATCCACAAAGGGGCCCACCAGTTCCTGTGAAGTGGGGTCTCAAACCCACTTCCTACTGAGAAGAAGGACCTGCATTTGCTCCCTGAAGACAAGGCTGCTCCAAAACCAAGCTGTCTGCTCCAAAGCTAGGGGCATCCGAGGAATAGGGGGTGAGATAGTCCTCTAGAAAGGATCCTGTTGCCAACTCCTGTCAACATGGTCCCCAGTCTCCCAGGGCTGTCTGCTCTCAGTCCCCTAGCCTCCCTGTGGAGGTATAGGAGGCTCTGATCATAGCCTGGCAGGACACAATGGCATAAGTTCTGACCTGAGGAGGAAGTCTCTATCACCTCATCAGCCTGGGCTCACAGAAGCAAGGGGCAGCTCCTTCCTTTCTGAGTGGAAAAGTGAGAAAGCTCATCTTGGTATCTGACCCCACCTGCCTCCTATCTGACTTTCTTGACTGTTTCTCCGTGGTTCTGGATCCGCAGTGGCAGGGATGGACTCTCAATCCTCAGAGAGCCACCCTCACTCTCTCCAAGTTTGGGAACAGATAAGAGGCAGGAAAAGGCCACCTAAAACAGAAGGGAAGTGAGCCCAGGTGGGTGGAGTGTGGGATCTGACTTTAGTGAGCTCCACTCAGGCATCTTCTCTGGAAATGGTACCAGTCACATGCTAGAGAAAAGGGGACAGCAAAGCCGATGAATGGGAAGTCCCTTAGGGAAGGTGGGAGGAGTCTGGGTGCACAGTGAGGACCTCATGGACTTGACAGTGAGAATGTGCACCCCGTGGGCAGCAACAAGGTAAGGACAGTGACCAATACATGTGGGAACTGTGACCTACTAGCCTCAGAGGAAGAGGGATGCCATCACCATTGTGTAGGCATTAATCCTATATGTGGGGTCCACAGCCTCAATGCCCTTGAGAACCACCAATAACCCTAAAATGCAAGATCAGCCAATGAGGGTCTTGGAGGAGTGGGGTCTGAGCACCGGGATTTTTACTCTGAGCCAAAGATGGGCACCATGGGATTTAGCATTGGAAGTCATTGAAGGCTTGGTAGTGCAAGGAGCCTGTTGTGGGAAGACTGTGTGAGAGATTCGTGTTCAAGAGGAAGGGAACATTCAAAGGGAATGTTTCAAGGTTCCCCTCAGCAGGGAGACAAGCTGGGGACACTCACAAAATCTGTGACGCACAACCAGCCTCTCTTGAAGGGTGGTCTGCCTCCATACCCCAGTCTTTTCCTCTACCTACTATAGATGTGCTGCTCACACAGCCATGGGGAGGAGTCCCAAAGGGGGAAGGCCACCCAGACCTGTACTATCCCATCCTCCCCACCCTCGGGCCTTCACCCAGGTCCACTGCAGCTCTCTGATCCAGAAAATAGTGTGGCCCAAGGGGTTGGAGGACTCCTTTAAGTAACAACAGTATCTGTTGTTACTGAGGGCACAATGAGCCCTAAGGGGCCAGAGAGGGCTGCTCTTCCAACAGCTGGGCCACAGATGCAAGCCCTCCCATGAACACACACAGTGCTGGCCTACATACTCTGGGAAAACTCCAGGGTCGCCCCCACCCGAGACGTGACATGGACCAGTGCCCTAAAACTCACAGCTAGAGAGAGCCTGCGCAGCACAGGGCTGGAGAGATGTCTCGGCCGTTAAAGGCAAGGCTCACAACCAAAAATACAAGAGAAAGCCTGCGCAGCACCATTTCTGCTCTTGGGGCACGCGAAGGGGAAGTAACTGGCAAAGCTGGGGACCCTAGGGAGGGAAGCAGGGGAGAAAGCGGACAATAGGCCGTACCAGAAAGGTCTTGGGGACAGGGACAGTGCCCTGGCTCCCTAGGGGACAGGGAGACTCACAAGCTGGCTGCAGTTCTGAGAACTGGTGAGAAGGCACCTGAGACCCACACTGCCTCAAGCACTGACTAAACAGATTCGAAGTCACAGAGATGAGTCTCACCTGCCGTGCCCCTCTGGGAGGCTCCAGTAACTGCAAAGCAGTGGGGTGCCTATTCCAAGAAGGGAGGCGGAGGGGCAATAAGAGGAGTGTGACCTTCAAGGTGGGAGAGGAAGAGGAAGCAGTGGGCACCAGAGAGGCAGGCTCGGGTAGGGGGGACGTGTGTCCTCAGGGTAGAAATGGGGCAGCTTGGACAGTCGGGTTAGAAACAGGGGAAGACAGGCTAGCTAGATCTGATTGCTATGGTCTTGACACAAGGTAGGGTCACCTGGAAAAGGAACCTCAATGGGGAGCTGTCTAGATCAGGTTGGCCTGTGAGCATGCCCGTTAGGAAATCTCTTAATCGAGTTAACTGAGGTGGGGAAGCCCGCCCTGAATGTTGGGGGCACCATCCATGGACTAGGTCCTGGAATGGAAAGGAGAGAGCTGGCCGAGCATTGCCATGTATTGATTCAATGCCCGCTGGCCTCTCTGTGGGCGATGTGTGACCAGTTGCTTCAAAGTCCTGCAGCCTTGACTTCCTGTAGCAGTAGACTGTATCCCGGAACTGTGAGCCAGTTAGACCCTTTCTCTCTTAAGTGCCTTTGTCAGGGTGTCTTGATCACAGAAACAGGAAGAGACGCTAGGACAAGGGTTCAGAGCTTGGGAGAAACCAAGGAAAGAGGGTCCTACAGACAAAGGGCCAGAGCAGCTGCCTGGGGAGAATTCAAGAGCTTTGTACTCTCTCAAGGATTAACATCATGTGCTCCAAAAAAAAAAAAAAAAAAAAATCAGTTTTGCTTAGAAACTAGGCAGTGGATTTCATATATATATATAGAATATATATGTATTCTTTTCAAGTTAAATATAAAGCATGTGGCCAACACAGTGAAGCCTGGTTTGTCCCACAGGATGGCAAGCTGGTTCCACTGCATGGGTCAGGTAGCCCCCATGCCTTAGCCTGCTTCCCCCCTCCCAGCCTCCTTATGAACACTGGCGTGTTTTCAGAAGGACAGGAGTCAGCCACAGTGCTCCTTGGAAAAGCCATTTTAAACTGCTTCAACCAACGTTCAGGAGAAAAGTCCCACTCTCACCTGGCCACAGCCACATCAAAACCAGCTCTGTCCCAAGACAGCAGCAAAGATGAGGTCTGAGGCACATCCGGTGAAGGGCAGAGGAAGTCTTTTGAGTCCCACCACCAAGCGTAGAATTATCTCTAAATTCAGACACTGTGAGAAGATGACGCCTGACACCCCCAGAGGTTCCCATGGGTACATCCTGCCTCTGGCCACAGGGCTGTGATTTGACACAATGGTCCATCTGCCTGTCACAGCCAAGTTTCCTTAAAAGCATTCTATACTGGCACAGTTCCGGGAGGGGGCATCCAGCCACCTCCTGTGCATAAAAATTCCTGTGCATAAAAATAGCCAAGCTGTTTTTGAATGGTCCAGCGGGCCAGGCTGTCATTAACTGCTATGAAGCTGGACAAAGGCTTCCTGGACCGTTGGGACGGAAACCAAAAATAGAAGGGGCCCAGGAGAGATGCTAGGGCTGTGAGGACCACAGGCCTCTCATACCTCTGGCCCATCTAGTGTGGGTGTAGGTCTAGCTCTGTCAGTATGTCTGGAAACTCTCTGCTGAGCCACCAGGAGTGAACGTGAGGTCAAGCAAGCCTCTGTGCCCTCACCCACTCTATTCCTTCTGCCTGAATCGTCCCTCCTCTCCACCTGGCTGAGCTGCAGTCAGCTTGTACCTCCAGGTTCAGGACCCCACTCTCTGCAGCCTGCTCTGGGCACTCCGGGCCCCACAATCTCCTGTTCCTCAGCCTCCTCTGCTCTCAGTCTGAACCTTAAGGCCAGGTTTTTAATGGCTTCACCGAGGTGGGGCCTGCCTCCCCAAACAATTATGACGTCCAGCGTGGGCAGGGGTTGTCACCAGTTTTCTCTCTGTCTCTCACTCTCACCCCCCAAAAAGGTCTGCATTAGAGCTCGGAATCCAGCAGGCACTTGGCTGGCCAGCGAGCACTCTCGACCTGGTAAGTTTCCTCCTGGGGAAGTTTCCAGTAGCTTTGAGAATGTAGATTCTAGAAAGATGCTGGGACCCCACCACCCTACACACACACATAAGCTTTCATACAGGTGCTTGAACAATACTTTAGTGGATATCTAAAGTACCCCAATTCATCACCCATGTCCTAACAGTCTCCTGAAAGCTCTCCCTCACCCCCCCCCCCCCCCCCCCCCCCCCCCCCCCAACTGCTATACCCATAAGTTTACCATTTTAACGCAACTACCTCCTTCCAGCTGCAGGGGCTAAACTCTGGCCCCACATTCAATTCTCCCTTCCTGATTTATATCTCAACCAGGAAATCCCACAGGCTCCCCTTCAGTGCACTTCCAGAGACTGCCCTCCCCTCACCAACTGCCCCAGCCAACCCATCCCAGTGACAGTCCCTGCTTGGCCTACCTCCATGCCCCAGGGCCCTTTCCATAATTGGAGAAGAATGGTTTGTTCTGGAAAACCATCCCAGTGGGCTTACCCAGAAGGGGCAGCAAACAGGCAGATTTTCCTAGTTGTACAGGTATTTGTTTCACTCGCCAACTATCTCCCACTCACTAAATAAGACTCGGCAGAGCCCTGATGTGTCTGGCAGGATCCTGGAGCTGGGCTGCAGAAGTGGGCCTTGGTAATGAACCAGGCACCCTCAGTGGTAGCTGCTTCCTAGAGAGCGAGAGCTACCAAAACACAGAGGCCGGTCTCAGTGAGATAATACCAGGGCCAGGGGATGCTGGAATTGACCCATTGACCCTGGGACCTCTCTAAGTCCAGTGGTACATAGAGACCATGCCAGGAACAGCAGGAACGTCCCCTGTAGAGCCAAAAGGCACCCAGCCCAGTCAGCAATGGGGGGGGGGGGTAGAAGGGAAATGAGGGTTTAGCTGCTGACAAGGGGCCCTACATACACAACAACAAAAACATGCTCAGGAACACATGGACACGCCCACTCACATGCAAACTCTAGTGAACCAATTCACTGGCTCTATTCTGAGCTGGGCATGAAGAGCCTAAGGAAACAGCCCTTCCCCCTGTCACATCTTATATGACATCTTAAAGACACTCCAAGGCTACTCTAATTGCAGGGGTTGGGTCCTGGAGACCCATTACCTACCTGAATGAGGTCTCAGGGGGACAGCAGGGACAGCACTGGGCTTAGTCTTAGAGAGGCTGAGAAAAATCCAGCAGGGGCTCAGGACCTGGGCCATCTCACTTTCTGCTTTTCTAGGAAATGAATGACCTTAGTCCTTGGGGCAATGAGCTGATTCCTCTGCCTCCTGGCAGCTCCTGTCCACTAAGTCTATTCTGAATAACCAAGACTGCATGCAGAAGCCAAGGTGGCTTCCCTCACAACCTGTCCTCTTACTGATACCACGAAACTGTCCCCTGGGTCCTAAGTGGCATCAGGAAGGGTTAGGAGTATAAGACAAAATGAGAGATAAAGTCTGGCCCTGCTTCCAGCCAGGCATAAATCCATGGGCCTCAATTTCTTCCTCTGTCAAAAGGGTCTAATAAAACCCTCCCTGACTTCCTTAGCTCTCTGAGGACTGGAATGGACAGGCTCTGACAGGCAAAGCATTCTTTGGAGAGCCTGTCTGCAGTCAGTTTTGCCTCAGCTTTTTCTCAAACTCAGTCTGGACGGAAGACAGAAGGTACTGTAGACTGCTTTAAATACAAACCAGTAAGAGTGACTGTTGGCAGCCAAGGCCGGGACAAGTTGCCTGCTGGCATTAATGCTTCTAGCAGGGCTTCCTCTAGAAGCTGAACTTGGTTTCTATCATAAATATTTTTTACCTTTTCCAAACACCTGATTCACAGATAGGTCAACCTGTGCGCTGGTGGCTGTGTGGGAATACCTCAGTAGGGCCTGGGTTTCTCTTACTGGTCCCACTTGCCCCATGTCAGCCCCAAGCTCATGAAATGACTCATCTCAAGAGACTTTCTTACCTTTCTTTTTCTATGTGAGGCAGGTTTTATTTTTTATGTTTGTGCGCGTGTGCGCGCACATGTGTGTATGTGTGTGTGCGTGTGTGCACATGTGAGTGTGTACATATACAGAAGTCAGAGGACTACTGGAAGGGCCTAGCATCTCCCTCCACAATGTAGGCCCAAGGGATCAAACTCAGAAAATTAGTTTTGGTAGCAAGCGCCCTTACTCACTGAGACATCTCACTGAGAGATGTCTTAAGACTTCTTAGGACTCCCCAAGCACAGTGGGTGGTGGTAGCACACACCTTTAGTCCCAGCACTCCAAAGGCAAGGGGAATCTCTGTGAGTTCGAGGCCAGCCTGGTCTACAGAGTGAGTTCCAGGCTAGCCAAGGCTACACAGAGAAACCCTGTCTCAAACAAACAAACAAATAAAAAACAAGTCCCTGAGCACTCTGGCCCTACACACACACACACACACACACACACACACACACACACACGCACGCACACACGCATGCACACGCGCACACACACACATGTCAAGCAGGCTCAGACACAGCCTCATAGTTGCCCAGGAAAACACAGAGGCATTGCTGAGCTGTGCCTCCAAGACCAGGCAACTGAGGCAGGGGGAGGCAGAGGACAGGACTGTCCCAGAAGACCTTGGGTGCTCCTTTAGCCTACACCACACAATGTCATGAGCTGCCCAGGGTCCGAGACAGGCATCTGTGAGCCTCTCTTCACCTTGCTGGGACACAGGCGGGCACAGCCTTCTCCTTGGCCTGGCTCAGTGTCAGCAAAGGGCAGGTAAGAAGTGAGCATGTGCCAGGGGAGCCTAGCCTCAGACACAGGAACATACTCCCACCCTCGAGGAGAGGTGAGTGCGTGCCTACAAAGGTCAGAATGAGAAAGCCAAAATTACAGTCACTGCAGCTCAGCAATCTCTGGGAGCCCCCTCTGCACCTCCAGACCATTTATTTATATTACACCACTTCTAACAAGCCGGCTATACACAGACTTCCTTGCTGTTCCTGCACACTGTCACACGTGAAGTTCACTCAGTTCACTTGCAGAACACTCCTTTCGGCTCCAGCACCGTGAGAGGGCGGGGCCTCCCCAGTTTCCTACTTCCCTGAGACCCTGGGGTCACTTTTATGGCTGAAAGCAGTACCAATGTCAATTGGCATTGTGTTCTTAACAACTTCTGATGAACATGAAAGTCAACTGCTGAGGCAGGCAAGGGGTAGGGAGGGTGAGGGCCGGAAGCCAAGTTGCCACAGGCTGTTGAGATCTCCACAGTCTCAAGGCTGTGCTCGGCTGGGAAAACTAGAAGTGGATAGAATGTCAACTGGGACATTCCCAGGCCGTGAGGCTGATGGAGGAGGCACAAGGCCAGATGGAGCCAGGGCCCATTTTCACCCAAAGCTGAGCAGCTTCCCCCACCCCCACACAGAGCCCACTGGCCTGCTCGGTGCTAAGCTTGCAAGGCTCCAGCAGAGAGCAGCCGAGGATCTCTAGTTTGAAACCAGATGCCAGGGGCTTAACTGAAACTCAGGATACTTAAGGTAAGACCGGCCTGCCAACCGGTTTCTAGGAGTCAGTTCATGGGGTGGGTCGAGAAAGAAGTGGTCCCATTGTAGAACCCCAACAACCCTCCCCCAGAGCCATCTAGAGATCCTGAGCTCAAACACCACATAGACTAGGGTGGGCCACGAGATGGAGTGAACCCCCCATCCTTGCCGGGCTCTAACTCACACAGGGCCTTGTGTGGCCTGCCCTCCCATTACGCACTCCATGGCCTCATCTGTAAACACCCACTGGACTCTGAGGGCGTTCTGAAGAGGACCCGGTCCTAAGGAGCATACTTAGTGGCCTGCCTAGCCAGCACTTACTCGGATCTGGCCCAATAATGCTATAGCCGCTAAGGACTTCCTAACACTGTCCCCATGGTTCAGCCTGGCAAGTGGGGACATGAGCACTCAGAGGCAGAAAATCCTCTCCTTCAGCAGAGTTCAGCTCCCTCCCACACTTATATCCTCATCTTCCACCTGCCGGGGCCAGAAGATCTGTTCTGGCTTCTCATCTCTTTCATGGAACTTGGCTCTATGTGTGTCTGCTGAACAGAGCCGATCCCACTGTCCACTTTGATCACAGGTGTTTTCATAGTGCAGACAAAGTGTGACTTTACACGCTTCAGTAAGGCTACACAGAAACCCTCTACTCTGTGTAGAGCAGACTGGAGGAACCCCTCTTGCGCATGTGTAGAGTAGGTCTGACCCCTTCTTGCGCATGTGTAGAGCTAGCCTGAGAGCTGGGCTTCTGAGCTGAGCATCTGGGATGGCTCAGGGGACAACTTGATCCACTCCGTGATCTCAGACAGAGCACAAGCCCAGGCCTTTCCACATCGAGATATGCATAGGCCCTTGGAGGAAGGCCTTCTTGCTAATGAATGGAATATCTGAATCTCTAAAACCTGCAAAGTCCTCAACACCTAGTTAGGGCCATGAGAAATCTGGAGTGACCGACAGACTTTCTACTTCCTGGTCACTAAATATCCCTGCTGTTATGAAATGCCAACAGTTCAGATGAGAGTTGAGGCTTAAAATTTCTGTTTCTTTCTTTCTTTAAATATTTGTTTTCTTGTGTGTGTGTGTGTGTGTGTGTGTGTGTGTGTGTGTCTGTGTGAGTCTATGCCATGTGTGTGAGTACCACAGAGGACGAGGGGGGGGGGGGGGAATCAGAGCCCCTGGTTTTGCCTACATCCTCTGAGATCACAGTGGTCTCTGTGGATGGTTGTGTAAACCAGACTGGGTTGGATTTCCCGACACACACACACACACACACACACACACACAAAGGCATACTGTCAAGATAAATGAGAGCACGTGCCCAGGGCTTGCGCATGTGACTTTGTTGGTACAGTCCTTACATAGCTTACACAAAACCCTAGGCTCCATCCTCAACACTGCATGAAGCAGGTAGAACAGCGCACACCTGTGACCCCAATACTCAGGAAGTAGAGACAGGAAGATGAGAATTTCAAGGTCCTTCTCAGATACATATGGAATTCAAAGCCAGCCAAGGATACGGAAAACCCTGTCTCAAAATGAAAGAAAGAGCCAGGTGCCATGGCACACACCTTTAATCCTAGAACTCAGGTGGCAGAGGCAGGTGGATCTCTGTGAGTTCATGGCTAAGCTGGTCTACAAAGTGAGCTCCAAGCCATCCAGAGCTTCATGAGTCCCTGTCTAAAAAAAGAATAAAGAAAAGAAGATATCTACAACCAAAAATAAGTACAATATATCATTCCATTATTATGGGATGTGCTACACACTGCCTACAATGTCTCATTCCATTACTGAGACATGTCAGACACACTGCTGTCTCTGTAAAAGCCCAAACAGACAAGTAAATCTAGAAAGACTCAACAGGAAACACGAGGCTGTTGGTGGCTGGGGACCGACTGCCAAGGGCGTGAGGTTTCTTTCTGTGGTCCTGAACCTGCTCTAACTTCCCTGTTGCAGTGGCAGCCCTGGACCAATGTACTTCTAAACACGTGCATCAGGCAGTACATGAACTGCACCTCCATATGCTTGGTTACAACACAGCAAGGCCCTGAGGTGGCCCAGGCCCCATGTCATTCCAATTCCAACCCATGAGTACTAGTGTCCCAATGCCCTGGAACATCCAGGAACTCTGGGATGATCCCAGCAACCTGTATTTTGGTCAGCCCACAGGGGAATCTGAGGTACTGAGGTAGGAGACCATGGCTCACCATAGGCGGCCATCAGCCTTGGCTGCACCCTGGACTTACACAGGCAAATGTTGAAAGTTAGACTTGCCGGGCGTGGTGGCACATGCTTTTAATCGCAACACTCGGGAGGCAGAAGAAGGCAGGCGGATCTCTGTGAGTTCGAGGCCAGCCTGGTCTACAGAGTGAGTCCAGGACAGCCAGGGATACACAGAGAAACCCTGTCTTGGAAAAACAAAAACAAAAAGCTAGACTCACACACTGGGCACAAAGCAAACGAAGCTGGACTCTAAGAGGGAGCTCAAGCCCCAGATGCTAAAAACTCCCCGATCACCTCTTGCATGGGCAGATGAAAGCCCCTCTGAGGGTCTCAGGACCCCCTTACCCTATGGTACCTTTAAGAACTGACTTGTCCTAGGGGCTGGGGGGATGGCGCAGATGGGAAGGCACTTGCACACGAGTGTGAAATCCTGAGTTCAGATCCCCAGAACCCACAGAAAGCCAGATGTAGCAGCTCTTGCCTGTATTTCCAGCATTCCCACAGCAAGATGGGGAGGCGGAGACAGGAGACTACCTGGAAGCTCCGGGCCATCTAGTCAACAGAAGACCCCATTTTGGGACAAGGTGGGAGGAGCCAGAAAGGTGGCTTGGCCGGTAAACACATTTGCTGTATAAGCCTCATTACCCAAGTTCAATCCCTAGGTCCCACAGCACAGTGGAAGGAGAGAACCTCTGCCCCTCACATGCTCACTGTGACACGCATCCCCTCCCATCATACACACACTAACAGTAAATAAAACTACTTAAAACACAGAGAGAGAGAGCATTCTTTTGTAGCTTAAGAACAGAGCACTTGCCTAACATCAGTGAGGTCCTAGATTCAACAGGAAAGTGTTGGGGAGGAATTTACCCTAGCTTAGCTCACTGGGGCCACCTAGTGGCCACACTAGTGAATAACTGCATGTAGCTTCTGGTCCCCCGCGGGGATCCTGGGATGGGGCTCCGGGATACCATCTCATGCAGGTAGAGGTCAGCACCAACCTGGCCTGTGAGGGGCAGCTTGAAGTATGAGGGACATCCTGGTGGGAGGTGGGGAGGCGGGTAGGGCCCTCACTTGCTCAGCTTCTTCTTTCAGACACTCTACTGTGAGGGCAGCTCCCTAAAATACAGCTCTGTCCCCCACCCCCATCTCTGTCACCTTACTCTCCAGGAGTAAAGCCAGCTCCCCCACCAATCTCACTTCTGGTGACTGCTGACAACACTGTGCTACCAAGTGGCCTTCAGAAACT
>CAJQZJ010033780.1:4750262-4770346 GCA_907164525.1 Lophiomys imhausi
CAAGCCAGTGGTGCATTTTCTTGATTGATGATTTACGTGGGCGGGCCTTGCTCACTGTGGGTGGGGCCGCCCGAGGGCAGGTTCTCCTGGGTGGTACAAGAAAGCAGGCTGAAGCCAGGCGGTGGTTGTGCACGCCTTTAATCCCAGCACTTGGGAGGCAGAGGCAGGCAGATCTCTGAGTTTGAGGCCAGCCTGGTCTACAAAGCAAGTCTAGGACAGCCGGAGCTGTTATACAGAGAAACCCTGTCTCGAAAAACCAAAAAAAAAAAAAAGAAAGCAGGCTGAGCAAGCCATGGGGAGCAAGTCAGTCAGCGGCATTCTTCCATGCTCTCTGCATCAGCTCCTGCCTCCAGGGTCCTGCCTTGAGGTAATTCCCTGACTCCCCTGGACGGTGGACCACAAGCTGTAAGATGAAATAAAACCTTTCCTCCCCAAGTTGCTTCTGGTCATGGTGTTTCATCACAGCAACAGAAACCCTATGACAGTGTGAGACTCAAAGATAAACAACTCAAAGGGACCTGGAGACAGGAACCTAATCACAGATATATTGTGTGCCAAATCCATTTTGGAAACTCCTGATCCACCACCCCCTCTCCGTGCGTGGCAGTCTGAACTTTTCCCCAGTCTTACTCCACACGCCTGGCCTGCCTCCAAACAAGGGCCTACCTTCTGACCCAGTAGGAATCTGACCCCATGACCCCAAGCCAAGGCCGTTCTGAATCATTCTGGTCTTGTGTCCCCAGCTTGGGGCTGAACAAGCAGTCTGACACAGCCTTCTCTTACAAGCCACAGGATAGGCAGAAGCTGCCCTGAAAATCGCCCAGCCATGGCACCGACTGCCACCTCTTGGAACCATGCAGCATCGCCCCTGCCCACCTGCTACTAAGCTGAGAAGCGGGGCTCTCTGTCCCCCTGGCCAACCCAGATCCCACACTCCAGAGTCCCAAAGCTGCAGATGCCATCAACTGCCCGGTTCTCAGGGCTTTCTCAGGCATAGAAGGAAACACTGGAGACCCAGGCAGACTCAAGAGCACATTCTTTCTAAATAGCTAAAGGCCCCAGATTGGTATGTGAAATCGGAAGCATTCTGGAGATCTTATTTTTACAAATTTAGTGAGTTATTAAAAAATAACTTGGGCTGGGCATGGTGGTGCATGCCTTTAATCCCAGCACTTGGGAGGTAGAGGCAGGCAGATCTCTGTGAGTTCGAGGCCAGCCTGGTCTACAGAGTGAGTTCCAGGACAGACAGGGCTCTGTTACACAGAGAAACCCTGTCTCAAAAACAAACAAAAATAAATAAATAAAAATAACTTGGGAGGATGGCAATATGTATGGCTCAGTGGATAAAGGTGACCGCCACCAAGACATCTAAATCCATTCTCCTAGTCCTACATAGTGAAAGCTCCTACAAGTTGTCCCTGACCCCCACATTCATGCTGTGTGCACACAAATAAGCAAACCCATGTAAAATAAAAGTAATATATATGCAAAATAAAATAAATATGCAAAATAAAAATAAAGATAAAATAAAACCCTGAATGAGCTTATCCAGACCCAGAAAGACACATATGGCATGCATTCACTTATAACTGGATTTTAGCTATATAGTACAGGATAACTATCCTACAACCCATAGACCCAAAGGAACAGGAACCTAGCGTAACTGTCCTATGAGAAATTCCACCCAGCAGCAGATCAAAACAGATGCTGAGACACACAGCAAACATTAGGTGGAGCTCTGAGAGCCCTATATAAGAGAGGGAGGAGAAATAGAGACCCAGGGGGGTCAAGATCAACACGTGAAGATCAACAGAACCAACTAACCTAGGCACCTAGAGGCTTACAGCGACTGAAACATTAACCAAAATAAGAAGAAAAAAGATTTAGACTTGACCTAGACCCTTCCTATACAAATATAGAGGATAGGCAACTTGGTCCTCATACAGATCCTTTAACAAGTAGGGGTGGGGTGGTCTCAGTCATGGACTTTGTTACCTGTTAGTGGGACACTTTATCGTAGTGGAGCTGACAAGTTGGGCCTCAGAGCAAGAGGAAGCTCTCAGCCCTCATGTGACTGATGAACTGAGGGGGGCTGATATGTGGGGGGCCCCCACACTAGAGGAGTAGGATAGGTGGGAGAGGGGAGAGAGGGTAGGAGGATGGGACCAAGAGGGGAGGGGGAAGGGGATTGTGATTGAGATGTAACTTGAATTAATAAGTAAAAGTATTTTAAAAAGTAATATATGTAAAATAAAATAAATATATAAAATAAAAATAAGCCGGGCAGTGGTGGCGCACGCCTTTAATCCCAGCACTTGGGAGGCAGAGGCAGGCGGATCTTTGCGAGTTCGAGGCCAGCCTGGTCTACAAAGTGAGTCCAGGACAGCCAAGGATACACAGAGAAACCCTGTCTCGAAAAAAAAAAACCAAAATAAATAAATAAATAAATAAATAAATAAATAAATAATAATAAAAAATAAAAATAAAGATAAAATAAAAATAAATTTGTAAATATATGCAAAATAAATAGAAAATGAAAGCAAATATGTGAATATATGTAAATGTGTGCAAAATAAAATAAAGATAAAAGTAAATATGCAAAAATAAAAATAAATATATGTAAATATATGCAAAATAAAGTTTGTAAATATATGTACAATAAAATTTATCTGAGCAGACAAAAAAATAAGACTAAGTGAGGACCAGGTACCAAATGTTGTAGACAAGCCTGTCCTGGGTACAGCAGTCACACCACACAGAGCTGAGCTCCATCCCTGCTGTCATTCACACTGCCACCTCCCTGGTTCTGCTTGGCCTCTGGGACCCCAGGATCACACACTAGACTCCCTGTCCCACAGGGGACTCAGGTGTTCCTCTTTACTTAGCCCCTCCCACAGCAGGTGGGAGTGGCTCAGGGCTGCTGCCGTTTCTGTTTCCAAGGCCATATCCCTTTCTAAAAGTGGGAAAGTGACAGGCAGAGCAAAACACAACACAACACAACAACAAAAACCTAGGAAGGGCCCACAGAACCTGCTGTCACCTCAAACCTGAACCACCAACCTCCCCTGCTAACTCCCCACCACGGGAACCACAGCCCATCCTGAGGAGCCAGGAGCCCGGGGGCGGGGCTCACCTGTCGGTAGGTGCAGATAATGATCTCCCGAAGGTGGTAGTGCATAGGTGTCATGGTCTCGCTGACAGTATCCAGTGCCGCATCCACCTCCTTCTTCACGTGGTGGCCATCGGGCAGCAGCTGTACCACCTCCATCACCACCTGGGGCAAGAGGAGGGATGAGTGGACAGAAGGCAACGGGGGAGCCTTAGCCTAAGCCCTCCTACCCGCTTCTCGGGCTTGGGGCAGTAAAGCGTTGTGGCATCCCACAGACTGCGTATGGTTTTTGTTTTGTTTTTTCATTTTTAAGCAAGATTCTGTGAGTTGTTCCGAGGGTCTGTACATGTACGTTTCAACGCATACATCACTCTCTGTGTATGTGATATGTGTATGTATGTGTGAGGTGTGTGAATGCATGTATATGAGTCCAGACGTGTACAGACGCATGGACCTGGGCACATATGGAGGCCACAGGGGACGTCGAGTGTCCAGCTCTGTCTCCACCTTATTCACTTTGAGACAGGGTCTCTAACTGAGCTTGGATCTAGGTTGGCTTCCAGCAAGCCCCAGGCATCCGCTTGTCTCTGTGCCGTACAATGCTACAGTCATGTGTGCACGAGACCTTGCCGGCTGGCCGCTGGAACTCAGGTCCACATGTTTGTGTAACAAGCAGCGGTACCCACCATTCTTAATGTCCGTACCAAAAAATCTGAGAAGCAGCCGGGCAGTGGTGGCGCACGCCTTTAATCCCAGCACTTGGGAGGCAGAGGCAGGCGGATCTTTGTGAGTTCAAGGCCAGCCTGGTCTACAAAGCGAGTCCAGGACAGCCAGAGATATTCAGAGAAACCCTGTCTCGAAAAAAACAAACAAAAAACAAAAAATCCGAGAAGCCATGTGCGTACATCTTTTTTGGTCATTTTATTGACTTTCTATCCTTAAGAGAATACCAGGGTCTAGGGAGGCATTTTGGCTGGTAAAGCACTTGCTGCTCAGGGTTAAAGACCTGAGGTGTAGCCAGGCGTGGTGGCGCACACCTTTAATCCCAGCACCCGGGAGGCAGAGGTAGGCGGATCTCTGTGAGTTCGAGGCCAGCCTGGTCTATAGATGGAGTTCTAGGACAACCTCTGTTACACAGAAAAATCCTGTCTCAGGAGGGGGGAAAAAAAAAGGCCCGGCAGAGGGCAAGAAGCAGAGACAGGTAGACCCCAGGGTTTGTCCGTCAGCCAGTTTAGCTGAACTGAAGAGCCCCAGGCCAGGAAGACTCTGTCTTAAAAACAAACAAACAAAAAAAACCCAAAATAAAAACAAAACAAACAAAACCCAAAAATACAGGTAGTCAACTCCTGAGGTATCAAACCCAAAGTTGATTCTGACCTCCACACCTAAGTGCGCACAAAAATAACTTTTCTTTTTTTTTTTAAAGAGGCTGTCAGGGTAAAGAGATGGCTCGGCTGCTGAAAGCGTGCTCTTATAGAGGACCTTACAACAGACTCTAACTCCAGTTCCAGGGACTCCAGTGCCCTCTTCTGGCCTCCACAAGCATCTGCACTCACGCAGTCCTCAAACTCACTAGGGAGCAGCAGAGCATGACCCTGAACTCCTGATCCCCCTGCCTCTCCCACGCAAAGCTGGATTACGGGCATGAGCCACCACTCCAAATCAGGGTATGAGAGGCTGGGCTTAAGCCCAGGACTTCGTACATACTCAACAAACACTCTGTGTGAGCCACATCCACAGCCCCTGATTTCCTCTGCTTTGTGTCATTTCATTGCAGTGGTAGTGGAGCTTGTCCAGGGCCTTGAACATGGCGGCCAAATACTTAACCGCTGAGCTGCACTCATTTATTTACTTGAAACAAGATTTCCCTGTGTAGCTCTATCTGGCCTGAAAGTTGCTCTATAGACCAGGCTGGCCAAGAATTTGATTTCTGTTAGTATATTTTCGTCACACTAAGAAAAGAAAAAAGAGTGAGCATGTCGACCATAAAAGGAAAAAAGAAGTTGTCGAAAGAGGAATGTGCCCAAAGGCCCAGAGGCACACGTGATTGGTAGTCTTGACCTCTCTCACAGAGGTCAAGGACTACCAGGAGAGAGAGTGCCAAGCATGTGGCACAGGTTCCAGATGGACAAAAACTGACCATGAAGCTGGCCACTGGTCAGCTATAGGGCACCACGTGTGCAAAGAGGTTATCACATGATGTGTGGCAGATGCAAGATTCATGGCCACTGGATCTGAGATGTTAATGGTTGCCTGACTGGAGCCCCTGAGCTGAAGCAGGGGGATGGATCGATCAGAGTAGGTTGCAGCCCTACATGGGGCACCAGCCACAGATGAGTCTCAAGTAACTGTGAGATAGTTGTCAATGATACAATGAAGGGCCCAGTGCCCTAGCCTGGCAGGGAAGGGTCCAGTCCCCAACTACTGTGGCCATTCGCGCAGGATCAAGAGTCAAGCCGTTCTGAGCCACAGGATGCCCATCTGGGAAGCAGAAAGCCAGCCCCACCCCACCGAGTCCTCGCAAGGATTCTGGCCCGCACAGCATTCCCACGGGCCCAGGGGGCATACCCACCTGAAACTCGCCCTTGGTGAACTTGGCATCAGGCACGCTCACTAGCTCCTCCTCACCCACCTCGGGGCAGCCCTGAGGGATGACAGGGCTAAGATGGAACCTCTCCTTATTGTACCTCCTCTCCACACCTGGAACCCTTGTGAGGGCCTGCCAGGACTAACGGGAGGGATCCCAGGATGACGACGTCAGGGATGAACTCTGCCCCTCCATACCTGCCATAGCCAGGGCCCACCCCTGCCTGGGACGACCTCTGACCTCACACAGAGGGCCACACCTACCCTGATGTGCCAGCAAGCCAGCACAGCCACAACCATGGCAGTTGTGGTCCGGCCCTGGCCACTGAGGCAGCTGAAGACAAAGCCTGTGCCTGGGTCCTTTGTGAGAGCAGCCTGCAGGGCCTCAAGCAACCGGTCAAAGTCCTGGGGTTACAAGAATACAGTGTGAGTCCAGGGGTATTACTGGCTGTCCAGACTCACAGAAGGGAATCTCCATCTTAATGGTAACCCCAGGTTTCTGTGCCCACGTGCCTCATCACACACAACCTTGTTCATGTGCACACACGACTCACGAGGTTACATACAAGACTATGTGTGAAGAGTCACATCCTTGTATACACCCATTACTGTCCCTTTCCCAAGTACCCAGAACTGGGCATATGAGCAGATAAAACACACTACATACTTCCAGGACTCAGCATACCAACACTCCATCTTGGGGATCATGCACAGTTAAGTTTTCCAGGTTGGTGCTGTGTCCCTGCCTGGGAGCCAGGGTCCTGCCTGAGCTCATGCACATACTTAGAGAGCAGCCATGAGGGGGCATCACTCCAACAGCTATGAGCCCACAGAGAGCCAGGCAAAAGGAAACAGCAGGCACACGATCATAGTGACATCCACAGGCCACACATGCCATGCACACATAATGCACAGATATACCAACAAGTACCCGAAAGACAAACCACACAGACAGCTGCAAACATACATCCTTCACAGACCTACAGCACCACGTGAACACCACCTCAGTCACACAGCTGGATTCCACAAGGCTTTCTCCATGAACCCCTTCCCCTACTCTATGGAGGTGCCATCTACACACAGCTCAAAACCACAAGACAAATGCCATGAACCCCATGGGAACCTATACCCCACACCACGAAGGCACTAGGCATCACATGATCCTCCAACAGACACATGAGCACACGCCCTTCCCTGGAACCTAAGATACACATGCCTGCAACATGTGACACACACAGACTGGCCCCACAGCACAAACCATAAACAGGTAGAATACACAGTGAGTGGGCACACATGCATGTACATAAGCACACATACACAGAAAGAATGGGAACATGCTTCTGAAGCCACATATGGACTCCATTAGTCAATTCCCTGGCCCCATTATGGAGCGGAGCTGCTTTTTCCCAGGCCAGAGAGGAGGAAGAGAGATCTGGTCCCCAGAGTCCTGGCCCCTCACCTCCTCCTGGGGGGCGCAGAAGTCTGGCACAGGAATACGGTGGTAGGTAAGGTCAAGGCAGGCCCCCCGGTGCTGGCTGAAGATCTCCTGTGTGGTCAGACACTTCTGGAACCTGGGGGTAGGGCTCTTGGTGTCAGGGGCTGGAGCACTCAGGTGGGCCTTCATCTGGGCCTCTAGGGCCTGCACAGGAGCAGGACAGAGGACAGAAGCCATTGAGTCAGGCCTGAGAGGCATGGGTCAGAGAGCCTGAACTGAGCCATGGATCAGAATCCAGATCCCCAGCCTCAGGTCAGAACCACCCCAGAGGCAGAAAAGTCATGGGAATACGGGAACATGGGGACACAAGAATAGAAGGCCTGGAACAGTGTGGTCCCTGCTAAGCCTCAGTTCCTCCATCCATGTAACCGGAGCACAAGGCCCTCTGGCTCTCTCCTTTCTCACCTGAAAGCCTCCCATGCAGACCTTGCAAAAGGCCAGCAACCTTACCTCCAGCTGCTCGGGGGCCAGGGTTGGTCCGGGTAGCCACAGGCTGTGCATGTGATTGTCACACTCCAGCACAACCTCCTCTCTCAGGTTGATCCAGACCACCCGTCGTAGCTTCCTCTTGGCATCAGACAGGTAGGCCAGAATGCTCCCTAGGGCCTGAGGGATGAGGGGTTATCAGGGCCAGGGCTAGCCTTTCCCCTGCCCCCATGTTTGGACCTGGGTATGGGAGTGGGCACCTTGGCACTGGGCTGGGCGGTGCCATAGATAGGCATGCGAGGTACACGCCGGAAGTTGGCAACGTCCATTTCTCTGATGGTGCTGAGTGCATCCGGGGAAACGAGGTCATCTGCTTCCTGTAGGGAGGACACCGTGCCTGAAGCCCATAGTCACCAACCACATTCAGCTTCAGGGGGAAAGTGGGGTTGGGGGACAGTGTCATACTGGGTTCAGGGCATACATGGCCGGACACGTGCAGCCTTGTTGGCGTCCTGGCAAAGATATGGTTGTGCACACCCTCCAGGGAGGCTCCAGCTTGAATATCCTACAGCCCTGTGTAACTACGTCAAAGCGCTGGGCTTCGAGAATAAGGAGAAGGTGCCAGAGCACAGTGCCTGAACATGGCGCATTCTGCTCGCACGAAAAGCCTGCCAGCCCTCTGGCAATACATCCCCCGCCCTACTAGAACTCCATGGGCCGGGGACCCGCCAACCCAGCCCACTTCACAGATACGCAGCCACTCACCAGGGAGCCCTTGGCGATGAGGTCCCCAGGAACCATGGGCCCCACTGAACTCAGCACCACCGGCAGACGATACAGCTCTGGGTGAGTACACAGCCATCGACTGAAACTGAGGGCAAAGGCCAGGGGGTACTGCAGCCCGAGGCCAAGAGAGACGGGCATTGAGGGGTGTGAGGCCGTCCTGAACCCTCCCTGCCTAGCCACAGAAAGGGAGCCCCAGAAGGTATCATTGTGGCCCAGGAGGAGAACTAGTATGTGGTAAGGGGGGACCCAGGTGCTTGCTGCCCTGACCAAGATGCAGAAATTGGCCTGGGTTGGGGATGGGAAAGTGGAAATGGGCTGAGGGCAGACACAACACTCTCATGGACCCTTCTTGACACTCCCAGCTTTCCTCCAGGACCAAGACACACCATCTCACTCTATCCCCCATCCCATGGCTTCCCCGTTGCTGGGGCAGAAGGACTGGTGCTCCCTCAGCCCCACCTGCTCATGCAGATAGTAGTTAAACAGGATCAGGTAGAAGTACAGCTCCAGGCTCCACTGCGCCCTCTGTCGGACAGCGTGCTGGCTACCACTTTCCTGAGGACAGGGAAGGGAGAGGCGCGGAGTTAAACATGGGGCTGGTCCCTGGCTGTGTCTGCAAGAGTAGACAACCTCAGAAGTCTCTCTAGCTCCCTGACAGTCCTTCCACCTGTCTCTCTCATCTGCCATGCTTCATCTGCAGTACAGAACTCTTCTCTCCGGTGACCACACCAACGGGGTGACTACACCCCACAGCATGTTCCACTTCTCTTGTGTTGAAGAATATACTTCCTTTCCCATTCTTTCTTGTTTGTACAAAAATCAACATTTGAATTACACAATAACCTTATACTGACACTTTCCCATTCTTTTTTGTGTGTGTGTGTGTGTGTTTGTTTGTTTGTTTTGTGAGACAGGGTTTCTCTGGGTAGCCTTGGCTGTCCTGGAATTCGTTTCATAGATGAGGCTGGCCTCACCCTTACAGAGATCTGCCCGCTTCTGCCTCCCAAGTGCTGGGATTAAAGGCGTACACCTCCGCCACCTGGTTCCTTTCCCTTTCTTGAGGGAGGCCCTCCTTAAGAACCAGGAAAACACACACACACACACACACACACACACGATTATACTCCAGGGGACTATTACTACCCCTAATTCATAGAGAGAAAACAGATAGCGAATGATAGGACTCCCTCTCTACTAACCCCAGCCCAGCCTCTTCCAGGCAGTTGGGTATCAGAGAGAGCCCATGAGTCCCACCCTTGACTCTCAAGTGCCACAGTTCTCCAGCATGGTCAGCAACCTACAAAGCAAGTGAGATCTGAATCAAACTGACCTGAGAGAAGGCTCAGAGCCTATGATGAAGCTGGGCCCCAACCCAACCCCACCTATGGGGGCCTGCACTACCAGAGGCTGCACAGCCTTTTCTGGATAAAGTCAGAATGAGGGTTACAGTCTCAGTCACACCCCTCTGTATTGCCAGGGCAGCATGACAGCTCTGCCAGCTACACGTAAGTCAACCACAAGACTAGGCCGGTAAAACAAAGGTGCAGCATGAATCCCAGACCCTGAGCCAAACTCTGGTGGCCCCTGACCTTTGGTACAGACTAGGGGGTAACCCCAGGCTTTGATGAGCCCGCTGCAGAAACAAGAGGGGAGTCCAGATAAGGCACGATGAATTGGCTCCAGACAAAAGCAATTACAAGAGGAGGTCCTGAAGCAACTCGTGTGTCAACAACTGGGGCCTTTCTGGTGACAGCAGCAGGTGGTGTTCGACACTCTTCCAGTGTCCCCTGCATCTTTCCTCACCTGACCCACAACAGCCCTACCAGCTACTTATCATCATTTGCCCCACTTCACAAACCGGAGCAGTGAAGGCACACTGCAGACATCCAAGTCCCCATTTCTGTAGGTATGACCTGCTGGGTCGGGAGCACCCAACTCTGACTCACCAGGCCCATGCAGGTTGACCTGAGCATGAGTTTAAGTGACAGGGCCATTAAAAATCTCATCAATAGCAAAATCCAGGGATTCACATTAAAACTAGAATCATAGGACAGCTACATAGAGAATCACACACGGTTGAAGACAGACCCGTATGCTTAGCCAGCTGCTGGCGTGGGATGCCATGGCTTTTCCTGTTTCTGATTCCTGTTTTTCCATCATGAAACACAGCTCTTGAGGGTTTTTTTTTTTTTTTTAAGTGTTGAAGAAAGAAAAGGTTGTAAGGCCTTAGGTTCTTTCCACACACTGTACACACACACACACACACACATACACACACACACACATACACACACACATACACACACACATACACACACACACACTCAGAACTGTCTCAGAGCTCCGGACAGGAGCTGTGTGCCAGCCCAGCACTCCTACTTAAGCTGTGGAATGGACAAGGCCTGCTTCTTCCACAGAAGCTCCAGAAGTTTCCTTTGCAGGCAGAGTTCCTGTATGAATCCTGAAAGTCCCCCAGAGACTCCTGAACTAAAGGCTGGATCCTGAGGTGACACTGTTAGAAGGTGACAAGTTCCTTAAGAGGCAGAGCCAAACAGGAGCTCTTTAGGTCACTGGAGATGAGTTCTAAAAGGGGACTGCAAGATGCTGGATGCCTCTTCCTGTCTTCTTGTCCCCTGGTCATGATGTCGGAAGTACTGTCCCAAAACTCATACCCACAAAAAACATGCTGGCCAGAAGAACAGTGCCAAAGAACCAGAGGCACTCACTCTGGGAACTCAGCTTTCCACTCCCCTCCCCTCCCTCCCTCCCCCTCTCTCTTTGCTGACCTGAAATACACCATGCAGCCCAGGCTGCCCTTGGACCCACAGTCCTCCTGCCCCAGCAGCAATGTGGGGTTTACATGTCTGCACCACCCCTGGCTAGCCTTTCCTTTTACAAGCTGATTGTCGCGGTCCTAGGCTTTTCATTATCCTAACGTGAAGCTGACTAATGTGATGATCTGGGAAATGTCGGAGTCCAGAGGTCTCAGCAGGCCCCTCTGTCCGTCCTGTTTATTCTGCAGACAAGGGACCTGCTCTGAAAAAATAAACTTCCCTCTTCCTCGTACTTCCCGCTGGCCCAACCCACCCCCTCTAGAAACTACTGTACCGCCGGAGACGAAATCAGGCTGAAAACACCCAGTCCCAGGCAGAATCCACCATGCCCCTCCTAGCCTCACCTGCTCTGGGCTCTCTGGCCGGTAGCCTTCCAGCTTCCTCTGGTTCTTCAAGACCTCTTCCTTCAGGTCATGCAACTCTGCACAGGCTGTGACAGCTTGATCCACCTAGGACCAAAGCAGGGGGACAGGGAATGGGAGAGACAAAGGATCGTCAGAGAGAAGGGGTATGGGGAAGGAAGACACACACACACACACACCAATGACAGGGGCAACTGCCCCAACCCTGACCCCCGCTGTCCTGGTCCAGCCCCTCACTCACCTCCTCTACCATCTCCTTCCCCTGGGGCACCTTGCAGATGAAGCCCTGGATCACCTGAAACTGTTCCATGGGCAGGGGTTTGGTCAGCAAGGAGCCAGCCCTGACAAGGTGAGAGTCAGGAGTGTGATCAAGGGACCATTACACTGTCCTCTGCCACCCATCAGCCACTGGGAGACATCATATTGCAGGCTCCTTCTGAATTCTACTAGGGGAATGAAGACCCAGAAGGGTCCAGTGCCTCTCTCCAGGACACCAAGCAAACCAGTGGTAAATGAGGTAACGATGCCCAGTCTTCGGGACCCATCACACCAGAGGTGGCTTCACCCTCTTCTTTTCCTGTCCTTCCAACCCCTTTGCTGGTGGGACCCTGGCCACTCACTCTGGCTGGGAGGTGGTTCTACTGTAGTGGAACATCACGAGGGTACCTAGGACCATGCCCAGGTTGGTCCTTCCCACACCGGATTGGCAGCCAAACAGGAGGGCGGGGGGAAGCCCATGGGTATCTCGGAGCCGCAGAAGGCTGGGGGTCTCCTGCAGGAGGGAACGTGAAAGACCATCAGGCAACAGTATGATGGGAAAACCCTGAAGCTGAGGCCCCTGGCCAAGTTCATGACATCTGCAGCAAGCTGGGGTCAGACAAGTAGCACAGCCTCTGATGTGAAGCTCACAGCCAGATCTGATCCATCTACTCCCAGGGCCTCAGGTCCTGCCCCTGCCCAGCCTCAGGGGAACTCAGAGAACAGGGCAGGAATTACATGGGGTCTGGAGTAGGAGCTACTCAGAGGATCCCAGGCCCTACATTGACCTGACTCCTCCCCATATAACACAAATTAAGGCACTATCCCAAAATGGGTTGGGACAGAAAGTCCCGCGCCCCGCCCCCTCCACCCAAGAAATATCTGCAAATAAGTCTGCGGGGCAAGAATCTCAAGTTGGACTAAAGAAGGGGGGGAAGGAGAGGTCTAGAGAGTGGGAAGTCTCCAACCCCACACAGGGAGTGTGCAGCCAAGTCATGGCTAGAGAATTGCAGCCCGTGTAGTCAAGTGCACATGTGCACAGACAGACACACACTGCAGAAGGATGCATTTATGCACACATAAGGACACAGACATCACCCACCCCACACCTCAACATACTACACCCCATATACAGCGTGGGCCCAACCTTCAACAGATGATAGTCAACCCACCCTGAGCATCTCTATGGAGACCAACTAGTGGTACCTGTTCCTACCTGCCACTCCCAGAACTCCCCCCACCCGCGTCCCACTTACCCGGAGGACACTGACAAAGGCATCAAACTGAGCTTCCAGGGGCGCCCCTTGCTCCGGCAGGGGCAGACGGTGGTATCTACCAGGAAAAGAGAGCAGCCCATGAGCCGGGTAACGACCCTGAGTAGCAGCTCAAGCCCTCATCCCCAGGCACAGGCCTGATGTGCAGATGGGGAAACTGAGGTAGCAGCTGGGGAGCCAGCCCAGAGAGGACATCAGCTCCAGGTACCTGTAGGTGGGCTGTAGGAACAGCGGCCGCTTAAACACCTCCTCGGTCACGTGTACATCATCCTCACCTCGGATGGCCACAGTGTGCGGCTCCCCACGCAGGTCCTCTGTGTTGTGGTACACATGGTACACATTCTCTCTCAGCTGGGCAAAGTCATGGATCTAGAGTGAGACTCGAGAGTCAGAGGGATAAGCCTTGAGCTTCCTAGGCGTCCCCGAATGCCCGGGCAAGGTGAGGCTCAGCAGAAACAAGATAAAGCAGAAGCAAGAGGGGTAGGGTCAGGCTGGTACCCGCCAAGGCCTAGACTTTCCCACATACATCTGTCTCTGAAGCACTGTGACCCCACATTCCACTCACACACCTCTGCGGTGTTGTCAGTTGTCTTGGAGCCCCCACCAAGCCTTTGTGCCATGGGAGAGAAGAGAGGGCCCCGGAATCTCAGAGACAGACCCAGAAAACCTGACTCCTCAAGGCCCCACATGACAAGTGAAGTAGCCCAACTTCAGCCATGGGCCTCCTACCTTAGATCTCCTCTTACTCCTTCCTAATGAACGAGAAGCATGGTGGGAGAGGGACAGAAATAGGCCAGCTGGGAACAAGAGTTCAACTTTGCAGCCAACCACTCACCCAGACAGGGCACAAAAACTAGAGAATGTGGGCTGGTGAGGGCTGAGTGGCTCCCACCCCCAGAATAGCTTTTGGGGCATGTCTGGAGAGCCAGCTGGCTGAGTCCAGCTAGGGAGAAGCACTCTCATGACGTCACCACTCACAGGCCCTCACCTCTTTCCGGATGGCCAGCTCCAGGCTCTCAGCCTTGACCCCTGGCCCAGGGCCCCTGAGGTTCTCATGAAGGTGCTCCTTGTCTCGAGGTGTGTAGGACACAAAGTCCTCCTTGGCGCGCAAGAACAGCACTGGCTCCTCCCGTACACAGAAGATGATGCACTCCTGGCAAAAAGAAGCCATTGCCCCTGTCCTGCACGGACACCCATCCCTGTCCAACCTTTATGCCTTTGCCCAAATAGTTCCTCCCTCATCCAGGGTGAAGAGGTGGACCAGTCTCTACAACAGGAATCCTAAAGAAACTGAAGTTCCCTCTGATTGCCATCAGCTCCCAACTCCCCTCAATCAGCAGGAATCCAGTCTCCTCTCAGGGCGACTGTATTTTCAGGTTCCTGGGCAAGCTCTGTTGCATTTTAATGAATTAACAGGTCAGAAAGTCTGTCTTTTCTCTCGGGGTGGACGACACATCACCCAGGCAGAATCATTCTGGTCCTTTCCATGGGCCCACAATACCTAGCAGAATTCTGGGTAAATCAGTTGCCTGATAAAGACCAGCTGAAGAAAGACTGAGCTAGACCATCCTGTGGCAGTCTCTGGAGTTGGGAAGTGGCTCTCCTGTCACCTCTCACTCCCTCTGAGGCTCTCAAGAGTGGGTACACAAGAGGCTTCTAACCTTGGGCACCCCACAACAAGACAATGCAATAAACACTCTCCAGCTTCTGCCCTGAAGCTCGAGATCTATCCCAGGCTACACTCCCCTCCCCAGCCCACTCCAGAGCCTCGTAGTCACCTTTTGCCATTGAGGGCTAGCCTGGGATATAGCAAGCTCACCTTATGCCCGTCCTTCTGGAGTTTCTGCAGGACTCTCCTGAACCCCAAGAGGCTGGGTTGTCCCATGCCAAACACAGGGAACCTGCCCCGTACCTGCCGGAAGTTGGGAGCCCCACAGCTCCCCAAGGTCCCCAGTATGTCCATCTTCTCAGTGACATCACGCACCAGGAAATAGCGACCCTGACAGAGAGAACCACAGCAGATCAATCAAGGACCCAAGGGTTTCTCCTCAGGCAGAAGTCTGTCCTGGGCCCTAGAAAATAGGGAGACAGGAACTGGGGTGGGGCTGGAGACACAGTCCTGCCCTCAAGTTGCTTGCAGGTTTGTGGATAGACATCTATGATGGTAACCGTGTTTGGTTCAGGAGAAGGCTTCACGAAGAAGGTGGTCTTGGTGGGGCCAGCCAGGCCGGTTTTTTTTGTTTGTTTGTTTGTTTTGAGACAGGGTTTCTCTGTGTAGCCCTGACTGTCCTGGACTCATTTTGTAGATCAGGCTGGCCTCGAACTCGCAAAGATCCACCTGCCTCTGCCTCCCAAGTGCTGGGATTAAAAGCATGCACCACCACCGCCCAGCCAGCCAGGCCTTGAAGAAAGCGGATATTGGAACTACAGCCAAAGCTGGCTCCAAAGGGGGTCTGCAGCTTCCCCGGATGTGAAAAGACACCTTAGCTCTCAGCGAGGCTCTTGGAAAGAGGGCCATGACTGGATTGAGATAGACGATAACTAGAACAGCTCCTTCCTGGAGCCCCACCAGTTCCAAGGACTCCAGACTTGGGTGAAATGACACAAAATGACCACAGAGAGAAAAAACAAAAAACAGAATACTCCTGGTCAAGAGTTCGTTCCTGGCCTGGTTTAATCCCAGAACTCAGGAGGCAGAGGCAGGAGGACTGCTGTTAGTTTGAGACCAGTCTGGTTTACAAAGTGAGTTACAGGACAGCCAGGACTACACAGAGAAACCCTGTCTCAAAAAAAAGAAATCATTCCTGGGCAATCTGGAACCCTGGGTCATTTCCCCGTGACTCCTCCCTGCCAGACAAGGAGTGAGACCTGTCCTCCCAGACAAGCCTGAAATTCCCACAATGATTATCGCGCAGCCAGCCAGCCAGCCAGCCAGTCACCCAGTGTCTAGCCATTCCTACACTGCTCTCAAAACTGACCATGGGACAACAGTACCGAACAACGCAGGTTTTTTTTTTTTTTTTTTGTTTGTTTTTTTTTGGAAGGGGTGTCTTTTCTTTGCCCGGCTTCTCTGTGGAGCCCTGGCTGTCCTGGACTCGCTTTGTAGACCAGGCTGGCCTCGAACTCACAGAGATCCGCCTGCCTCTGCCTCCCGAGTGCTGGGATTAAAGGCATGCGCCACTACGCCCGGCTTTACAACGCAGGTTTTTTTTTTTTTTTAGACACGGGTTTGTCTGTGTGTCTCTGGCTGTCCTGGACTCACTCTGTAGACCAGGCTGGCCTCGAACTCACAGATATCCACCTGCCTCTGCCTCCCAAGTGCTGGGATTAAAGGCGTGCGCCACCACCGCCCGGCTACAACGCAGGTTTTTTTTTTTTTTTAAATTTTTTAACATTTATTTATTTAGTATACAGTATTTGGTCTACATATATGCCCAGGCACCAGATCTCAATGTAGATGGTTGTGAGCCACCATGTGGTTGCTGGGAATTGAACTCAGGACCTTTGGAAGAACAGCCAGTGCTCTTAACCTCTGAGCCATCTCTCCAGCCCACAACGCAGGTTTTAAAACAGTAGTTCTGTGGACTTTTCACCCACAGAAGACATGGAGGAGAGGGAAAACAAAAACAAGCTAAACCAAGTAAGTTCTGAAACTCTAAAATTTGGAGTTTTGGACTCTAAAGGAGTCTAAAACAGCAGTCCTTAACCTGTGGATGACAACCTTGTTGGCAAACCTCTAACTCCAAAAACTTTTACACTATGATTGATAATAGTTGCAAAATTACAGTTATGAGGTAGCAATGAAAACAATCTTATTGGTGGGGGTCACCACAGACTGAGAAACTGTATTAAAGGGCCAGAGCATTAGGAAGGCTGAGAACCACTGATCTAAAAGATAGAGAATACCAGACAGGGCCAGAGCTACAGTCTGGGATTCAGGACCTTGAGGGGTGAGTGGGCTGCATGGGTGGGTAAGAACTGAGGGGCTGGGGCATGGCTCAGCAGGACTTACTTGCCTAGGACCACCAGAGAGGGACAGGGGGCATAGTTCAGGGGTAGAACACTTCCCTAGCACATGAAAAAGGTCCTGAGTGGCAAAGAAGGACAGACAGAGTGAGAGAAGGTGGAAGTGGAAAAGAGGCAGAGGAGGGGTAAGGGGGGGGGGTAGGGTGGGCAGGGCTACCCTCACCTGCACTAGGTAGTGCTCAGGGGTGGCATCTGAGAGCCTGCCCACCCTGTAATGGGCCTTGAGCAGCTCATCGTGGATCTGGAACTCCTCCTTGCAGTTGTACCTGCCAGAAGCACGGAGAAAACTGAGTCAGATAACCTCTGTGGGTCCCGTACACTATCACCAGAATCCACAGCAAAGCCATCTCACCCCTACCCATGCAGCTGCCCCTTCACCCTCATACACAGACACCAGAACTGAGACACAGACCTGGGCTCCCCCCCTCCATTGTAGACTGCATTTCCTAGCCTCCCTTGCAGCAAGCAGCGGTCCTGTGATTAAGCTCTAACCAATGAGATGTGAGAGAGTCAGGCAAGGCAAAATCTAGGCCACTTCCAAAGGGAATGCCTTCCAGTCTGTTTTTTGCTTTTTGTCCCTGGGAGAAGTAGAATAACCATCCCCAAAGACAGAGGCACATGCTGATAGAATTGAGGCAAGACACCGGTGGAACCTGGACGGTCATGGCCTGCCATACCAGCCTGGATTCAAGCATTCTGTATGGGCAATACTTGGTTATGGTGATCTATCCCGAACTCTGATTAAAATGGCCATTGCCATTGGGCTGGGCAGTGGTGGCACACGCCTTTAATCCCAACACTCAGAGACAGGTGGATCTTGGTGATTTCAAGGCCAGCCTGGTCTACAGAGTGAGTTCCAGGACAGTCAGAGCTACACAGAGAAACCCCATCTCAAAAAAAAAGGCACTGCCATTGGATGGGACACCCCTCAGGCTGTAACAGGAACAGTCCGCACACTTTCAGTCTCAGAATCCAATGCAGTTCAGCCCACAATATCTGAAGGGTGAGTCCCTACCCTGGCTGTTTACAGGTGTTCCAATTCCTCTGACCTTATTATTACCCACATGGGCCTGATCACATTAAACAGCAGCTGTTTAAACAAGCCCATGATGACTTGTGTAGACAGTAAGCCAGGAAAAGGCACAAGCAGTGAAGCAGGGTGACTGTGTGCTGGAGACCCAAAGCCACATCGCCACCTTACCAGAGACTCACCTGCCAGAATTCAGAGCTCCCCTGGTGGGGGCTCCAAATGAAGCAGCCAGTAGGAAAGTAGTAGGCAAATGGGCGGGGTGGAAAAAGGCTGCACAAGCCAGGGGCCTGGCTCTTGCTCTGCCTCTGCCTTGCTGTCACATCACAGTGGTCCACCCTCGGCCTCCCTGAGATCCATTTTCCTGTCTAATTCAGTGTTCACATCTATCTGCAGTGATGGGGCTCAGCAAACTTTTTTTTTTCTTTTGCAAAGGCCTGAAAGCAAACATTTCCGGCTCTGTGGGTCCCCGCAGGCTCTGTTACAACCTGGCAATTCTGCCACCAAAGCACTAGGTACCAACAGGTGATGGACAAGTGGATGGGCCTAACGGTGGACCAATAAAACTTTATTTACATCAGCAGATGGTGGGCCAGATTTGGTCCGCAGGATGCAGTAAGCCAGCACCTCAACTGGATGATATGTAAGGTCCCTTCTGTCTCAAACACTCAGTAACCCAAGGAGGGCTGAAGTACAGCCAGTAACTGTCTGAGCCACACCACTGGGCTCTGTTTCCCCTGTTGTCTCAGTTTATGTTGATGAGGGCACTGAGACCCAGAGAGGGAACAAGGAGGCAGAGCCAGGCCCCAGACCTGCTTTTCCTAAGGCTGCCTTCAATGCCCAAACTAACTGACTTTCTCTCTCTGTCTCTCTCTCTCCATATATATATATATATATATATGTTTGTTTCTTTGTTTTGGGGCTTTGTTTGTTTGTTTTTTGACACAGGTTCTCACTATGTAGCCCTGGCTGTCCTGGAATTAACTATGTTTGACCATCTGGCCTCAAACCTACAGCCTCCCAAGAGTTGGGATTAAAACTGTGTGCCACTATGCCACCCAGGATCCAAAATTGACTTTCATTGTCTCTTAAGTCACTTTTGCGTGACATTTCTTTATCCCAAGCACAGTAATTTATGGTAATGGCTGCTATCTTGCCAAGCCCCAGGCCTAGGAGCCTGATCAGTTTTCACATTGATCTGCCTCTCCACCCATGGGATTCCTTACACAATGACCCATCTCTCAGGTCTCTGCCAAACTCATGTATAGAACATACTCTTAGAGCACCATGTCCTCCTTCCTTCTTCCAGAAAGGCCCAGAGATGAAGAAGCATGGTGGACAGGTATGATAAGAAGAATGAGGCTTCATCTCCCCAGGAGACAGACCCGAGAAGGGTTCCTCCATTCTCCTGTCTCCAGCTCTCAGAAGTTCCCACTCCTTCCTGGCCCTCCTGACTCTTATGTGTCCAGGTGGCTGAAAGTATGCTAACAAGAGCAAACCTCCACCTCCTCATTCAGTGTTCCTGAAGGCCCCAACTGGAGCATGGAAGAAGGGTTCCCAGCTTTCCAGTCCAAGACCCTGAGAAAATCCTCCTACTGTGGGGTATCATGGTGGTGCACGCCTTTAATCCCAGCTCTTGGGAGGCAGAAGCAAGTGGATCTCTGTGAGTTCAAGGACAGCCTGGTCTACGTGGCAAGCCAGCTAAGGCTGCCTAGAGACCCTGTCTTTAAAAAAAAAAAAAAAAAAAATTAAGGGTAAAAAAGATGTTTGTTCCTAAGCCGGGCAGTGGTGGCGCACGCCTTTAATCCCAGCACTTGGGAGGCAGAGGCAGGCGGATCTCTGTGAGTTCGAGGCCAGCCTGGTCTACAAAAGTGAGACCAGGACAGCCAGAGCTGTTACAC
>CAJQZJ010033780.1:4770446-4791187 GCA_907164525.1 Lophiomys imhausi
AAAAAAAAAAAAAAAAAAAAAAAGATGTTTGTTCCTTCTCCCGGCTTCTGGTACTATGGAGACAGGTAAACAACATGGCTCAGAGACTAGCAACAGCCTCAGCCTTACCACCAGCTTGCTGCATGATTCCAAAAATACTGCTTAACCTTTCTGGGTAAGGCTCAGTGCTTGCATTTATTTATTTATTTTTGGTTTTTCGAGACAGGGTTTCTCTGTGTAACAGCTCTGGCTGTCCTGGACTTGTTTGTAGACCAGGCTGGCCTCGAACTCACAGAGATCCGCCTGCCTCTGCCTCCCAAGTGCTGGGATTAAAGGCGTGCGCCACCACCGCCCGGCGCTGAGTGCTTTTAATCTACAAAACTGGAAACAGTCTGTAAGCATTACATGCACACAAGTCCCCCCCCCCCCCAAAGGGCCAGGTCTTCTGGGACCATGACCATATGTCCTCTGATACTCACGTGATCACAACAGGGGCCACCTTGTTGGGGATGATGGACTTGGCCTTGCTGTTGTGCAAGCCCGTGGTGTGGAAGGGTTGCACACTGAGTGAATTCCTGCCATCCATGCTGCTGCTGTCTTGCAGGCCCTCCAAGGAGGTGCCAGCTGAGACCGTCTGCTGTGCTGTACTTGCTGTTGTACCCATAGTCTGCTAGTGACCTCAGAACCCCAGACCTGCAGGGAAGAGGGCACACAGTTCAGAGGGGCAGGAAAAAGTCAAAGCAGGAGGACCCTGACCACTCAGGAAGAAGCAATTCCCACCATGGCAGTAGACACAGAGACTCTCAGGACATCTGTCTTTATGCTTGCTCTGCATGGGGAGAGTTATATACAGAGAAACATAAAGACCAGCTCCAGCTACTTAGAGGGGCTTCTCCCAGGAACTCCTGGGACCATCTTTGTCCCCTGTTTGCTCTGAGGAGGAAGTGGAAGCAGGCTGGAGTCAAGCAGAAGAGGGAGGAAAGGAGCCTGGGAAACCAAACCAGGACCCCAGAGAGTGGACAGAAGAGCAGGCTGTGTTGGCCACTAAGAAGGGCTGGAGAGATGGCTCAGAGGTTAAGAGCACTGGTTGCTCTTCCAGAGGACCAGGGTTCAATTCCCATGGCCTTCATGGCAGCTCACAACTGTCTAACTACAGTCCTAGGGGACCTGATCCCCTCTTCTGGCCTCTTTAGGCACCATACACACATGTAGTACACAGACACACACATACATGCAGGCAAAATACCCATATACATTTTAAAAAAAGACTGAGCATGTTCAGAAAAATAATTTTTTAAGGAAGACTGAGAAACTGAGGTGCAGCTCAGTCATTGAGCACTTATCATGGGGTAACATGGGGTACAGTCAGGAAGGGTTCGCTGCCCACAGAGGTCTTGGTGGTTCAGGATTTCCAGGCTCAGAGTAGGAGATGAAGCTGGACAGACAGGGCTTGGATGGGAATGGGCTGTGGGGCCCATGTGTGCTCCTTGTATGGAGAAGAGATGCAGGGCCCACATGTGCTCCTTGTATGGAGGTCATGCTCATCTCCTCCGTGTCATTCTGCTAAAGCAGGCACACAGGGAGACACTCTACCAAGAGCTTCACACAACGAGGCCAGAGACATCCAAACTAGGTGAGCTTCCATCAGATGAAGCAATCGGACCAGCATTGTGAGCCTCCGGGAGAGGGGGTAGCACTTCCTCACCCAAAGAACACTAAGAGTCCAGGATTCGAAGGAAATGGGTCTCACCAGCCTGAGGTTAAAGGTAAATCCTATTTAAAGCAAGTAAAGGAATATATCAGGTATATGGTGGAGGAGCTGAAGGGTGGTGTGAGGTTTGGAGTCTGCTAGGGAAAACAAGCCTGGATTTCCCACATGGAGAGTGGCAAACATGGCAGAGGGGATCATGGGAGTTTCTAGGAATTCAGTGGCCACTGGCCCTACACATAGCACACATATTACTATGGGAGTGAATTCTAGTAGCTTCCCATACCCTTTTACCCTTGGGAGATAGCCCACTATGTAGCCTAAAACATGGGGACTCTCTCAGGTGCAGATCATGGGTACTGTCTACTCCTGACCACATACTCCCGGACCCCACCTTACACCATCCTTCATCACCGCAGTGGTACCCAGAGATGTGAGCAGTGGGATGATGGGGTCAGTGCAAAGCCAGGCCAGGTCAGTCTCCGGTCCCTAGGCCTGACTCAGAGCTCACAGTGCACAAATAGACTCTCCTGTACCTCCCAACACTGTATACAGGGGCTCCATTCCCAAAGCTGGCCCTTGTCCTGGTCACTCAAAGAGAAACTAACCATTTCCTCTGCCCTTCTAGAACCTTCTTCAACTACTGACTGTACTTGTCCCATAAAAAAGGGGGGCTCCCCTTCTCTTTAGTCTCATCATCTTTAAAAACTCCCAGGAGCCTCGTGACAGTACTAATGACTGACCACACCTGCATGTAAGAGCTCATCTCTCCAGGTCTTTATACACTGCTTGATCCCCAACCCCTCAAAGGCACAAAGAATGAACCTTTACCGTCCCAAATAGGAATGCAGGTAGCTCACAAAGCAGGCCTTCTCGGTGGACCCCAGCTGAAGAGGGAACTCTCTCTCCTTCACCGGTCTCTCCAGCTGCCAGGCTCCACACCAAAGCTTCCCAGGCCTCCTCCCAGTAGCCCCAGCCAAAGGAATGTGAGTGAAAAGAGCTCCAAGAAAAGCACACATAGGAGCGACCCAGGCATGAGTCCACAGCTGGCCACAGCTGCCACAGGCCAAGCCTGGCCGTTCCCACAGGACAGCTCTACCCACCCACCCTGGGTCTCTCCTCCTCCTTGCCTAGACAATGGCAGGCCCCAGCTGGTAGCCTGCAAGGGCAGCCAGCAGACAAAACAGATGTGCACAGCTGGCAGAGAAAGCAGCCAGGGTGAGCAGCATTTTTTGAAAACTGAATGGGCCTTGAACATGTGTAGCAAGGGAGCGAGTCCAGGGCCCTGACCACTAGCCCTCATCCAGAAACTTCTCTCTGCCCAGTCATAGTCCACCTTGAAGCCTAGGAGCCTTCGTTCCTCCCGTGAAAACTAGGAGCTTCAGATAGCTTCCTCCTCTGGGTTCCTATTACACTGTGACATAAAGGGTTTGGAGGTTGCTAAGGTCAGTGGTACTGAAAATTATGCCACTGCTGACCATAGCAGTCAGCATGGGTGGGCTCCCAAGGCTCTGGTGGGATGTCTTGGAGGTGGAGGAGCGGAGGGTAGGCATGAAACAAGGCAGTCCAATAGCCTAGGCATGTCAACAACCTGCTGTGTGTTAGCATAACAAACTATCTGGGGTTAATCAACTGACAAAGAGGAAAGGTGCACTCTGGTCTACAGATGTGGTGGTTTCAGTCAATGGTGGGTTGGCACGATTGTTTCTGGGCCAGGTCAGTGGAGTGGCAGAAGCAAGCAGTGGAGGGGTGTCCGATAGGTGGATCTCCTGACAGCCAGGAATTTGTCAAGTATTGTCCTGTTTAATCTCCACCTACCAAAGAAGTACTAAGACCCATGGCTCAGTATAAAGTTCACACACACAAAGAACTGCCTGAAGGTAGACAAGGGACGTGAGGACGTGAGACGACTGTGCTCGTTCATCTTCTGGGACAACTTTTCAAGCACTGAGTAATCAAGGCCCTGGAATTCCCAGGCTCTCACACAGCTGGCCAAGTGAAGTCCTATGGCAACTTCAAAAAAAACAGTTCTGGAGTTTTGTTTGTTTGCTTTTAATATTTATATACTTATTGAGACAAGGTCTTGTTGTGTAGCTCCAGCTGGCCAGGAACTCATTATGTAGTCCTGGGGAATTCATGGTACTCTCTTACCTCAGCCCCACACCCCCACCGAGTCCTGGGATGATAACGATGAGCCACCCCAAGCCCAGAAATCCTGAAGTTTCTTACCAAGGTAGGCACATGATCACAACAGACTCAGCATTTTTACGTACAAGGCTCCAGCAGAGAACAAGTTTGGGGGGCGGCTTCTCTGTAGCCTCAGGACTCACACGGCCAGTATCTGAGACCACTACTAACCCCCATCAACCAACAGAGGGCCAAAAACGCTGTGTCATGGGGATGCACTCCGCCTCAGGGGCATAGCGGAAGACACATCACCATAACAGAGTCACAAACATCCTTTGAAGAGAAATAAGCCAGGCCCCAAAGACCAGCTTTTGTTACCTCATGGCAGCACATGGCAATCTAGAAAAAGCAAGAACAGGATCTTAAAGGAAGCAAGGTATAGGCGCCAGGGGCTGTGCACAGGGGCCTCAATGGCACCTTGGAGGACAAAGCTGCCCTGGCTTGTCCAGAATGGCAGCTGGCCAGCGGACATCAGCAACGTTAACTGAGCTCTTAGGATCAGTAAACACTGTGAAACCAGCACCTGAGACCAGGGACCCAGAAACCATCCCAACTTTCCACAACCTCCCCCCATCCAGAAGGAATCAACTCAGAGTAAGCAGGGCAGAGCCTCTCCATCTCTAACTACCCGGCCAGAGCGGCACTGGCCTGGAGCCAAGGCTGGCATTTGGCAACAAGCTGACACAAAACACTGGAGCCTCACTTCCACACCAACAGTGAAGCCAGAACTCAGGTTTTCCTTTCCACTTGTCCTTTGTTGTTAAATTTCCCACACCTAACGAGGTTCCTTCAGGAATTGTTTTTTTCTTAAAGTGTAAGGCTGGGTACAGGTCATGGCACCTCCCCTGCTGTACCAGTTCCTCCAGCTCTGCTCCCGGTTGAGACCGTCACCCTGTGGAAGGCCACTGCTACAGTAGACTTTCCTGCGACCAGCAAGGGAGCCTAGGAGGTGCTTCACAGAGCAGCAATGAAGCAGAAAAAGACTGTGCCTGAAGCCCTCCCACTTGTGTCCCTTGAATTCTCTTACCCCACCTCTTCCCCTTTAAAACCAAGATTCTATCCACTGAAAACTAAATGAAGGTACTTTCGGAGGGTAAGGAAAGAGAGAGCCCCTTTACTATCTCCTAACTTGTCTTTTGCTTGTTTTTGTTTTGTGTTTTTATGATACTTTGGGTTGAGCCTAGAGCCTTGCGAAAGCTCTGGATTCCATCCCCAGCACTGCATAAAGCAGGCATGGTGGGACACACCTATAATCCCAAAACTTGGTCGGTGGAGGCAGAAGGATCAAAGGTTCATGGTCTCAGGGTGATGGTGGTGCACACCTTTAATCTCAGCGCTCGGGAAGGCAGATGCAGGCAGATCACTGTGAATTCAAGGTAGCCTGATCTACACAGAGAAACCCTGTCTTGAAACAAACAAACAAACAAACAAACAGTTCATGGTCAGGGGCTAGAGAGACAGCCCAGTGGTTAATAGCACCTATTGTTCTTGCAGAAGACCCAGGTTCAGTTCCCAGCACCCACGTGGTGGCTCATAACTATCTGAAACTCTAGTTCCAAAGGATCCAACACCCTCTTCTGACCTCTGGGGGCACCAGGCATTCATGCAAGCAGAACATTCATACACATAAAACAAAATAAATAAATCTAAAAACAAAACCAAAAAAAAAAAAACTTTTTTTAATCCTTCTTGGCCTGAGCCATGATGGCATGTGCCTCTTTGGTCCTCAAAAGCGAGAATGACCTACCTAGGAAATGTCCCTGGGAGATCCTTCACACCCTGAGGTTCCCACCCAGGTTCCCGGCCTAGAATCATCTCAAGTTTAATCAAAATGTCCATAGTGAGGGCCAGTAAGACGATTCGATGGATAAAGGTCCTGCTGCCAAGCCTGAGGACCCAGGTTTCAGCTCCAGGACCCACAGGGTAGAAGGACAGAGCCTACTCTTCTCACCTTCATGAGTATGCTGTCTGTGTGCTGTGTAGATACTGTGCTCGCCCGCCCTCTTTCTCTCTTTTCAGAGACAGGATTTCTCTGTGTAGCAGCCCTGGCTATTCTGGAACTCACTTTGTAGACCAGGCTGGCCTTGAACTCACAGAGATTCCCCTGCCTTTGCTGCCCAAGTGCTGGGATTAAAGGTGTGCGCTGCCCGGCTTTAATTTATTTTAAATGCCCAGAATGTCTTACTTCCCCAAGAAAAGGAGGGATGACTACCTAAGCATAACGCTACCCAGGACCAATATCCGTTCTGTTCACATTTGGGCCATGTGACTAAATTCTAGCTAAAAGGATGTAAAGGACAGCATCACACGCTGATGTCCAGAATCCTTCCCTATGAGAGCTGCTCCTCCTCTCTTCCATCCTGTGGCCTGGGACACAGATCTGATAGCAGACACTTTGCAGCCATGTTGAGCCTAGAGGTCATGAAGCCCCAAGCTAGGAACAATGGCCATCCAAGTTCCTGAGGGAAACCCCGGAGTAGAGCTGCCACGGCAGGCCTGATCTACAAAGTCATAGGCTTGGATAGGGACAGAGAAATAAACTTCCATCTTGTATAAAGTCCTGCTTTTTGGCTCTTCCTATGACTTACAGACAAATGTAATCCTGACTAATGCGCCCTGATATTTTTAGGCTGGGCCTTTGATGACCACACACCAGATGGTCACAGGAATGAAAGATTTCCTCTCTTGCAAGAGACTGTCACTCTTCCCTGTTGGTGGACAGGCTGCACTGTAGATTAAGTCTGCTCTCAGAGTATGAGGTGGAAGGGGGTCACAGCAGTGGGTGATCACAGAACACAAGACCTGCCCCCCACCAGGGTCTTGGGAGCAACTAAGGAGGTAGAGACATGAACCTACCATCAGATCATCTCAGCTTCCAGCGGCAGGGTCTAGAAAGCTCTGAGCAAGTGTCTTGTTCCCGTGCTACAGACAGAAACCTGGCCTCCATTGTTTCCAAAGGCAGGAGCTCAGAGTGCCTCTCTGTCCCTCCAGGAGCCCTTATAAGCCACGAGAGCCCCCACAAGGCAAGAAGCGGTCATGGGGGGGAAGGAGGCCGTCAGCCAAACTGGTCTGCTCCAGATGGAGCTGGTAGGCAATGCAGCTTCCCAAAAGAGCCAGAATCCAGAGAAGTGTGTTACCTTGGCTTCTGTCCCTGTACTGCCCCTGAGCACTGGAAAGTATGAACATGTTGGAGACCTCAGAGAGCAGGGCTAAGGCAGTCTAGATTTATTAAGATCACCAGAAACCTAGACTCTCTAAAAGACCCATGAGGGCATCACCTGCCCACCATCCTGAGGGCTACCTGGACCTCAGAGTGCCAGTGGCGACTTATACTCAAGCTCCACTTGTGATTCTAGGGACCCCAGGGTCTGTTCCCATTCCTCCCAACACCATGGCCTCTAATCTAAACTCCCATGTCTAGCATTAAAAACACCCCTTCTGGAGCTAGGGCAGTGGCAGAGTGCTCACCTAGCACACCCAAGGCTCTGGGTTCTACCCTCAGCACCACAGAGACCCAGTGTGGCTGTGTACAACCCTAATCCCAGCCAGCACTCAGGAGGCAGAGGCAGAAGGATCAGGAGATCAGGGTGATCCTCACTACATACCAAGTTCAAAGCTAGCTTGGGCTATATAAGACCCTGTCTCAAAAAAAAAAATCAAATAATAAAATAACACACATACACGATTTGCTCTCCCATGCCCAAGATTCTAGGCAAAACCACATTGAGATTTCCCAGGATAATTGGAGAAGCCTCATAGTTTTTCAGCCATGACTTACTTTTGGTTTGTTTGTTTATTTTATTTATTTTTTTTTGTTTGTTTTGGTTTTTTGAGACAGGGTTTCTCTGTTTAACAGCTCTGGCTGTCCTGGACTCGCTTTGTAGACCAGGCTGGCCTCGAACTCGCAAAGATCCGTCTGCCTCTGCCTCCCAAGTGCTGGGATTAAAGGCGTGCACCACCGCCCGGAGTTTATTTTATTTAGATAGGGTCCCATTATGTAGCCCTGGTTGGCCTGGAAATTTCTTTTTTTTTTTTTTTCTGTTTTTTGAGACAGGTTTTCTCTGTGTAGCCTTGGCTCTCTTGGAACAGGCTGGCCTCAAACTCAGAGAGCTCTGCCCTCTTCTACCTAGGATCAAACGTGTGTGTCACCACACCTAACTAAACTTTTTAAACTTTTATTTTATTTTGTGTGTGCGTATGTGTGGGGCACTTTCCTACCATGGTGCTCATGAGGAGGTCGGAAGACATTTGGGGGGGGAGGGGCTGGTTCTTCCCGTTCACCTGTGGGTGCTGAAATCATTACCAGCCTTTACTCTCTAAGCCCTCTCATTGGTCCCTTCAGCCCTGACCTCCTGTCGGGCCTTGACATCAGCCTGGCCTTCTCTGTGGCCTGTCTGTCTTTGTTTCCACACGGACAATGAGGGGATGGACCAGATGGGTGGCTTTTGATCATGTGCTCCCCGCTGAGTCATTCGGCAAATCAACACTTGCTGACTGTGCAGTACGCAGCCACACACATGCAGAGGGGAGAACTGCAGAGCCTCTATCCCTAGACCAGCTCCAGAGACCCTCCTGGGAAGAGATTCTAGCAGGGACAGCCAAACGTTTTGGCTTCTCTGGTCCACAGTGGGTAAGGAATTGTCATAGGCTACACAGGGGTGTCCAACCTGAGGCTTACAGTTGTGCGAGCATTCAGAGATGTATTGTGTGTGGCACTGGGAAATATGGCTCTCTCATGTATAAAGTACATTGTCCAGAACTGTTCAATTTAGTCTGGTGGTGAAACACATTCACAGCTACCCTACACAGATCAGACCTCGCAGGACACAGACTCTTCCTTGCTTCTGTACCATAGTATTCCTGGGTTCCACACAAGGAGTACCACCCCTGCCCTCCCCCCCCCCCCAACCACCCATAATCACCAGAAATGCCCCAAGTCTTACCACTCTTGAGTCCACGCTCCAGTACCTATAACAAGCCTCCCCAACCCACACCTCCAACCCATACACAGGTCAACTTGGTGTTTCTTAGTACAGCAGCCCATAGACATGAACCCCTGATATGTGTAGTTTCAAAACGTCTCTTACTCTTCAAAATGTGAATTTCACATTCTTGTCACTCCAGAGCACTATGAGGAAGAAGGGTCTTGTCCCATTCAGCCAGTGGAACAAACTGAGGTGCAGAGAAACCACTTAGCTTCTCACAGGACAAAGAGAGGCCTAAAATTTGGACTGCCAGGAGGCAGAGAGCGCGATGGGCAGCGGGAGTGTCCATCATCCCCCTGCTCCTGGAAGTAGATACTCAGGCCTTAACAATAGAGCTAAAAGTAGGCTGATCCATCTAGAGGGCAGTGGCTAAGTGAGTGGCCAGCTGCAGGAAACATCTGTCCCAGCTTCAGAACAAATATAGGGAAGTCACCACGCTATAGGGTTCCCAGCTGGGGAACCAAAGGGCTGGAGTGAAGTCATAAAATTTTCAGGGTGTGGAAAGAGTGCTGAGGAGATAGTTCAGTCTCACACACCACACACGCACATATACACACAGATACACATACACATACACACAGTCGCACATACACAAAAACACAGACGCACATAGACAGACACACACATACACAGTCACACAAACACACTCAGACACACAAAGGCACAAACACACTCACAGACACACATACAAACACACACACAAATAATTCAATACTTTTAACTATTACAAAAAGCAGATGGGACCTGAAGAACAACACTAGTTCTGGCTGTCTCTAGTCTCTACATACCTGTACACACAATATACATATATACACATACTCACACATGTGTACACACACAATTTCAAGCCTATACCTAGAGCAGGGGCTCAGACTGGACCCTTCCTTCTCAGGCCTTGCACCTAAACTCCTAACACAGGCACAAACACGCTTTGTGTGAACACCCACAGTAGAGTCAGACCCGCCTCTCAGGCACCAGCATGTATCTTAGAATTGGAGCCAAAGGTGCTTTTGAGACTCCATTCTGGTTACAGAGGAAGAAACAGAGGCCCAGTGGTGGCCAGAAACCCACTCACACCCACAAACAGTGGGCAGGGGGATGGGACCAACAGTCTCCTACCCACCTGTCTCCTGCACCTCTCTGGTTATCTGCTTGCCTGCCCAGAGCCAGGGATGGCCCTGTTATGGGATGTACACCTGTTTCCAGCAAGTGGAGAGCACAGATTCCAATCAAAAGGACTTCCCTGAGCTGACCCAAATGCCTCCTCCTGCCTATGGCTCCCAGAACCCACGCTGCACCAAGAGAACAATGCACTATTCACTGCCCCAGGAACAGCAGCATCAACAGGCCTTTGTAGATCATCAATAACAGAAACACAGAGCAGAGAACATTCTACTACAAGGCAGGAACTGAGTCTTGGAAGTCCCGGTCACTGACGGGTGGCCTCCCCGCTGTCAGGCCCAGCCAGTCTGGAAGGCACAGGACCTCTCTCCAGCTGGACTCCCTCTCACTCTTTCCATATCTTCCTGTCCAGCCCCATCCCGCTCTTCTCCCATCCAGACAGAGGGAAGCTTTCTGCCCTACCCCAGGGGGGTCCCCCAAGTCTTTGTGTGCAGGGACTGGGTTTAGCCTTCAGGTATATCCCAGGTACTGGCCAGAGTTTGGCACAAAGTGGTCACTTGAATGAATAAAGCTAGGGAGATTTTTACAGAACAAAAGGTTGGACTCATAGGAGCCTCTCATGAGATTATCACAGATGCAGTTTTAACAGGAGGTGGGGAACACAGTGCCTCTACCCCCGAGGGCCACCTTGTGGTACAGGTGGTACCTGTACACCCACTGAAAATGACAGACAGAGGAGTGCTCAGCCCCGAGCCCCACACAGCTAGGGAATACTGAGGAAGAAGCACAGAGGCTAGAAGCTGTGGACAACAGAGGGGTAGGTATCCCATCTGACTCCACACGACCCATGGGTGTCAGCAGCTTGCCTGAGACCCCTGGGCCTCTTCTCTTGAGTTACAGCCTCCTGTCTATCAGAGGGCAAAGAAAAATGGCCAAGCTCCAAGCCCCACCTGCATACCCTCATTCATACCCACCAGAAATGTATAAAGCTCCGAGCAGGATTTGAAAGTTCAAGCCAATCTTTCCACTGTTGTCTTGCCTTTTGTGCTGTGTATCTGGGGAGGGGATGTTTTGCCTCGATTGTTTTGTTTCAGTTGTTCACAGGAGTCTACATGTGTAGTGAGTGTGAGTGTCCACGTGCACGCGTGTGCACAGAGTGGCCCAAGGCAGACACGGACATCAGTTCTTTTCCTCAGTCGTCCTCCGCTGTATTCATTGACTCAGGGTCTGTCAGATGAACCTGGAGCTCCTGATTTGCCCAGTTAAGCCAACTTTTCCCCCCAGAGACTCCCTGACTGTCTTCCAAGAAGGCAGCCCAGCCACCCAGCACTGGGTGCCCGAGACTCAAACTCCAGCCCTCATATATGCAATGACAAGCATTTTACCTGCTGGTCATCTCCTCAGCCCTGATTTTTTTTTTTTTTTTCAAAGACAGGATCTCATGTAGGATACGATCTGCCAGGTATGATGGTGACATCTTTAATCCCAGCACCCGGGAAATAGATACAGGTGGATCTCTCTTGAGTTTGAAGCCACAGAGAGAACCTGTTTGGGGGAGGGTTATCTTCCTGCCCAGTAAACCAGTATTTCCCCAGTGGCCAGCACCTGATGTTACAGAGTCACAAAAAAGCCATTCAAAATGTAACAGAGAAAGATCACTAATGTTTCCAGGCTCTCTGATCACTTCCAAGAATCTGCTCCTGGGCCTAGGAGATAGCATTGGGTAAAGGCATCTGACACCAAGCCTGCCGACCTAAGTTCAGTTCCCAGGACCCAGAAAGAGAGAACCAAGTCCGGAAAGCCACCCTCTAACTTCTGTGCCCATGCCACAGCTTGCCTGTGACTCCCAGCACTTGGGAACCAGATGCAGGCGGATCTCTGTGATTCAAGGCCAGCCTGGTTTACCTTTCAAGTTCCAGGCAACTAGCACTACACAGTGAGACCCCCACATCTAAAATAAATAAATAGAGTCTACTGCTGGCAATGTCCTAGTGTCAGAGAAAACTGTCCCCAGGTGGCTAAAACATCCCTTTCCACCCATGAATTGGCCAGCCCATGGGCCTATGAGCCTTCTCCACACACTGGAACCAAGCAGCGGTTCACAGCCCACTGAATACAAAAGCAGATATGGAAACCCAGCTGGCTTCTGCTGGGCCAGACATAAAAGGACCTAGGAAAACTGAAACAATGCATTCCAGCCACGAGTGCACACACAACACACATCTGCAAGGAAACAGTACCAAAATGCTCCTGGTGAGTGCGGTATCGGGGGCGGGGATATCCCAGGGGACTCTTCTCATCTTTCCAAATATTTTATATCTTCTCTGATTTTTTTTGAGGGTTTTTTTTTTTTTTTTTGGGCTGGTTGGTTGATTTGTTTTTTTTTTTTTTCTGTGTTGCTTGGGAATGAACCCTTCTCACATCATGCATTCAAAGGTAAGGTCTCCTCCACGGAGCTACACTTCCAGTCTTACTTTCTCCATTTCTCCTACCACAGAGATACCCCATACACGATAAGGCCATTGGGACGAGCAGCCATGGTTCAGTATCAACTTTATAGCTAAAGATAATGCCGGCACCTCCCCCAGAAGCGGGTCTGCCATCGAGTACCATGGACAGATTCATAATCATCTTCCTGTAGGAAAAGCCAAGACCCTGAAGTCAGCAGGGTTCTCCGCCAGCTCCATCCTGCTCTGGAGGCCTGGCCACAGCCTTGTTTCTCTGCACCCCACTTCCTGCAGGATAGTGAGGGTTAAATGAGGTCATTCTATGCTGTCCTGTCCTGGACAGCACTCTTGTTCACACAGGTAGCTCAGGATCCCCAAGAGAAGTGGGGCCCAAGGACAGCCAACAGCTCCCTCGATTCACATCACTGGCCTGTGAGTATAGACCTTGACCACTGTCACACAGCTTCCTTAGACCCCACTGATGGAATCAGGAAGGAAAGGTGGATGGCTTATTGAGACGGGAAGCGAACTCGCCAGATGAAAGACAGGCCAGCATTCCATCGGGAGCCGCCTGCCACCTGCGAGTGACCTGTGGGGTCATGGGAGCTGGGAGTGTGTGGGCACATGGAGGCTGAGGAGGAAATGGGATCTACTGCAACAGCCAGCCACAGGGCAGCCCCCTGGGCAAGGAAGTGACCTCATTTCTCACTCTGTCGCCTTTGCTTCCACCTCTGGCACAGAAGGGACTTAACCCTGAGAATGCCATGTTTCACCAAGTCCTAGTCCACACAGGCCAGGGGAAGAAAATGTAGGCTTCCTCCTCTCCCCCACACCTAGTCATCCTAATTCATACATGAGGGAACTGAGGATCAGAGAGGCCGACAGCAGCCCAGAGACTCCAGCACCTTTCCCGCTACCCCAAGCTGCAGGAGAAGGCCCCTGAAAGAAGGCAAGGGAACCAGAGGCTGGAAAGGAAAATAACGGCATTGTTACCAGAAGGAATAATGTCCGGTGCTATGTAGGGCCTCCTAGGAAATCACATGGCACCTGGGACTGGGATAGAGGGTGAGAGGTGGACCCCAAGTGCCTCGGGCACTGTTCCAAGGCGTCAAGTGTCACTCTGTAAATGTGCTGCCTGGACTCTGCAACAGTATGGAGGCCTGGCCACGGCCTGAGCCAGCTTCAGGTGGCCTGGTCAAGGAGAAAGCATGGGGAAAGGCACTCTAGCAAGGATCTGAAGTCTCTCTGGAACGGGGAGCCTGAGCCTTGGCCCCTTTATGCTATCACCCCATCAGCTCCAAGAGAAGAGAAAGGAAATCCCACAGCAATAGCAGGCCAGCTGGTACCAGCCAGATCAGGGCACTGGGTGGGCAGGCGCCTAGACTCCCGCCTCTGCTCCAGCACCTTGCAGAATGAAGCACTTTGTCCTTCTGGGCCAGAGTCTGTTAGACAAAAATAATGCTGCCTGGGGCTGGAGAGGTGGCTCCGAGGTTATGAGCACTGGCTGCTCCTCCAGGGGACCAGGATTCAATTCCCAGCACCCACATGTCAGCTCAGACTGTGACTCCAGGCCCAGGAGATCTGATGCCCTCTTCTGACCTTCTGGGGGCCCTGCAAGCATGTGGTGTACAGACATGCTTTCAGACAAAGCAATCACACACTGTGATTGTTAACCTGACTACATCTGGAATTAACTAAGACCCAAGCAGCTGGGCACACCTTTGAATTTTTTTCTTGATTGGGCCATTTGAGATAAGAAGACCCACCCTAAATCTGGGTCACAGCTTCCAGTGGCAGCCCACAGAGAAGGACACAGAGAAGGAAGCATTTGCATTTTGCCTGCTTAACCTTGCTCCTCTGGCAACTTCCTTCTTGTGACTTAGGTAATAGAGCCTATTTCTTCAGGATTTCAAAGTATACTGAAAACTAGCTGAGACATACAGTCTCGTGGACCAAACATCTATTGGATTTTTGGACTTTCTGCAGGAAGACTAGCCAGACCACAGCCCATAAGTCACTCTAATAAATCCATTTTAGATATAGATATTTAGATATAGATATAGACTCATTCTATCAGTCCTTTTAATTCAGGAAACATGGCTAGTGCATACACATAAAAATAAAAAATAAAAAATTTAAATACCAATGATGCCCAGCCAGGCTGAGATGACCCCAACCAGACCCAGCTGCACACCCAAAGCCAGTACTCCACACACACACCTGCTGCCATGCTGCTGTTCCCTATAATCCACTGGCCACCAAACATAGACAGGTGGCAAAGAATACTGGCACCAAATTGAGACTGGAGTGGCACCTAATGCCAGGCTCACCCTACTTGTCAAGACAAACCGTGACCCTAAGGCCCTGACAGGCTAAGCCCGGCCCCCAGACCTCTGTCTGCCCTCCTTAACTATAGGCCAAAAGAACAGCAGGGAGGGGCGCCAGGCTGGACAGGATGATGGGGTTTGGTTTCTCCTCTTCCTGTTTATCTGTCCTCACCATCCTGAAGATCCTGGCACTGTTTGTTCAGGGAAAGTCCTGCCAAGAGGAACATCCTGCATTACGGCCACTCTGGGCTGGGCTTCCCTGTTAGCCTTGTGCTGGGGGATCTGCAGGCCACCTTCCTGATGACCCCTGTCTAGTTCTGAGGCTGCTGCATATAAATGATTTCCACAGCACCTGCATCGGGTAGGGGCACCAGGGCCTGGAAGTACAGGCTTGTCTCCCCCTGAGCATCTGTTGGCTCTATGTACTGATTGTAGAGGTTACAAGAAAGGATCCCAGGCAGGGACCTAAAAGCCTGCTTTGGAGTCAGGAACCCAGAGCCTAGGCTTTGCAGTCAGGTAGACCTGACATCCAAGCTGGTTCAGCAATGTGACCTTAGCCACATTGTGAATTTCTCCGTCCCAGGTTCTCTCCTGACTGCAGGAAAGAGCCCACAGGGAAGGGGCGGCACCTGATAAGTGACAGCAGCCGTCATCCTTCTCCCTGGTGCTAGATCCTCACTCAATCATCAAACGTAAAATGTTCAAAAGAATAATTACACTGGGCCGGAGAGATGGTTCAGCAGTTAAGAGCTCTGGCTGCTCTTCCAGAGGACCTGGGTTTGGTTCCCAGGTAGTTTACAACATGGTAATTTACAACTTGCTGTAACTCCAGTTCCAGGGGATTTGATGCCCTCTTCTGGACTTCATGTGCACCGGACACACGTAAAACAAAAATTAATCTTTTTAAAAAATAAAAGAATAGCAGCCGGGCAGTGGTGGCGCACGCCTTTAATCCCAGCACTTGGGAGGCAGAGGCAGGCGGATCTTTGCGAGTTCGAGGCCAGCCTGGTCTACAAAGTGAGTCCAGGACAGCCAGGGCTACACAGAGAAACCCTGTCTCGAAAAAACCAAAAAAAAAAAAAAAAATTTAAAAAATAAATAAATAAATAAATAAAAGAATAGCTACATGGAGGCAGGAGCTGGAGGATCCTTAGTTCAAGGCCAGCCTGGGCTATGTAACAAGACTCCCCCATAAACAAAACAAAGAGAACAATTATGGCCCAAAAAGGAAGGAAGGTCTGGCAGGTGCGGCCACATGGAGGAACCGTGAGGACACTACTGTCGAAATAAACCAGAAACATGAGTAAGAGCCTGTGGGGCTCCACTCTGTGCAGTCCATCACAGAGTCAGGAAGCAGGACAGTGGCTTCCAAGGACTGAAGGGGTGATGTCTAATGGTCTCACAGTTCCTGGTTGAGAAGATGAAACTGTTCTAGAAGGCTGGGAATGTTGCACTGTTGGCAGGGCGTTTGCCTAGCATGCACAAAACCTCAGTTCATTCCTTAACACCACATATACCAGGCATAGTGATACATGTAATCCAGAACTGGGGGGGGGGGGCGGACACGAGACACAGGAGGAGGAAGAGGCATTCAAGGCCAGCCTCTGCTACATAGCGAGTCTGAGTCCAGCCTGAGCTACATGAAAGCCTGTTGAAAGACAAGCAGGCAGACAGGGACACACACACACAGAGGGAGAGAGAGAGAAAGAGACAAACCAAAGCCTAACCACCTGCCCTGCTGGGACCTGGGATGGGAGAGAGGAAGAGGATGGAGGAGACTACTTCTGAGTGGGTATGTCTATTACTACAAGACTCAGAAGCACAGTCCCAACTGGACTCCAGCTTGATCTAGAAGTTGTAGCCGGGGTGGGATGGGGAAGACAGACTGGCACATCACTTCCGGTTGCACACCCTCTGGAAGCTCCTCAGCTTCCTTCTTGGTAAAATAAGGAGGATTGCAGCCTGTCAGCCAGCAGCTCACTCCTGTGCATCTCTCCTAGAGAGATAAACACTCCCAGTCCTCTGAAGACACAAGAAAGCTAGCTTTATTCCAACAGCCAAGGTTAGAAACAAGGCTCTCATCCACAGTAACAAGGGGATGCAATTTGGGGCTGCTCTTGCAAAGGACCCAGGTTTGGTTCCCAGCAGCCACCTGGCAGCTCTCAACCTTCCGGAACTCCAGTTCCATGGATCCAGTGCCCTTTCTGACCTCAATAAGTACCACAAACACACATGGTGGACAGACATACACAGGTAAACCCTCACATACATTAAAAAAAAAAACCCTTATAATGCTGTGAAATCTGGGCTGGGGTCTGTTCCAATCTTTACAGCCCAGTCCCTTCTCCATGAAGGCCAAAGGACAGCATCACACACTCCACAAAGAACGGCTGTGGTTCAAGTCAGCACATAGGGTCAGGAGGGAGAACCAGGCCACCTCACCCTGACAGGAGCATGGCCCTGCCTGACAGAGAGGGCCAAGGTTCCAAGCGTGCTGGACGACAATGGAGTGGAGAACATCTGTGAGTCCTGGGCAAGGCCCATTGCTGCCGTGCCAAATCCTGACTCCCACAAGAAGTGGACCGAAGAGCAACGGCATTACAACTTCAATAGTGACATTATTCTGCCCTTATCGGCAAGCCGACAAACCAGCCTTCCAGGAGTCAGGGGTGACCTACTGAGACAGACATGCAGAGTCACTCATGGGCAATTGGACTTCACCGGGAGGTCCGGTTACCCCAATCCATATAACTAGCCCCAAGCCCTTGTTATACATAGTATGCCCACAGTAACAGGGTAACAGGTAACAGGGGCAGTAGCGGGAGAGGCAAGGGTCCCAGTGCTCGGCAGCCACCCAGCAAGGGCAACCTCTGGGACTGGCCCATTTCCCACCCCAGCAGGACTCACCGTGGGTGGCTGGCTTTCCAGTGTCCTTGTACTCCTGCCTTTACGGTGCTAGGGATGGAACCCAAGGCTTTGTGCACTATAGGCAAGCACTCTACCACTGAGCCAAGCTCGGGTTTTTTCCTGGTTAAATAAGGAATTTTAAGGCACTTAAGTCTACCGTGCATACGTAAGCTGTACTCTATGAATAACATGAACCAACAAGTACTTTTCCATCTCTTTGAAGACAGGGAATCTGGGACTGGGATGTAGCTTAGGCTGTAGAATCTTTACTGAGCAGCCACGACGCCCCAAGTTCGAACTCCAGCGCAGCATAAACTGCTCAAGACGGTCCGTGCCTGGAATCCCAGCACTTGAAAGGTGGAGACTGGAACATGAGTTGTTCAAGATCACCCTCTGCTACACAGTAAGCCAAAGCCAGTCAGATATACGTCAGACTCTTGTCTCAAGGGGAAAAGATATCATTCTACAAAAACACACACATGTTAACGACTACCATTACACCAAGTGTCCAGGATCAGAAAATCTATGGAGACAGAGAGTGGACTCACGGACTGGGGTAAGGAGACACTTAATGCTGCAGGGAGTCTGGGGGTTCGTGAAAATGCTGCGTGATTAGACCTTGGTGACAGGTGCCCCATCAAGGAATACAGTGAGTAGAAGCCACTGAACTCCTCAGAGAGGTGAAGTGAACAACACGTGGATTGTTCTCAAGCCAGGTGTGGTATACTACATGTCTAAAATCTCAGCACTCAGGAGGTTGAGGCAAGAGAGTCACAGTAAGTTTTGAGCCAGCCTGAGCTACACGGAGTTCCAGGCCAGCCTGAACTATATAGCAAGATCTTGTCTTTAAAAACAAGGCGGGGGGGGGGGGGGGAGAAAGGAAGAGTTATCTCTCAGTGATACAATGACGTAGGCTAAACACTGCCAGGCTGTGGGGTTTCTCAGCGAGCGCCCCCTCTCATCCCCCTTTGGTGTCCCTAAATTCCAAGTCGATCCCTTCTGGGTAAGGAGATGGCTACACCTGGATCGTCATCCCAACCCAAGACCCCTGCCTGAAAAATACTTCACACAATAGTTTTAAGACACTACACTGAATTATTAAATTATGGAAAACATCAAAACTGTACCACCAGGAGGGAAAAGGTTGTGTTTCTCGTCTAGGACAGTTTCAAAGAGGAAGTGTGCCCACTGAGATTCAGAGTCCCCAGAACTTACTGTCAGGGGTTTGGTAGTGACATCCACACCAGCAGGACCCCTTCCTACAGAGGTACAGGGGGGGCCAGCCCTCTACCTGCACATCCCAGAAAGCATTCCTGCGCTGAGGCCCCAACCAAGCACTCAGAGCCAGCTAAGCAAGCAGTCTCTGAGGCTTCCAGGAAACCTCAGCACCTGCTCCTCCTCCTCGCAGACCCCAAGGCTCTTCCATACAACCAACCAATTGCCCTCCTCAGGGCTGTATTCCTTCTAGTAGGACCTCACAGATATAAGAAGTGGGCCAGGAACCCAGCTTGTAGCTGCTGACTGAAGGACATGTCCACACAGGCCTTTCTTTGCTTTCAACTCAGCCACCCCAGGACGAATCGCCAAGCAATGTATACCGGCCAAATACTTCTATTCTCACGCCTCATCAGGCTTGGAGCAGGCATCTTAACCCACTGACCCATCTCACCTATGTTAGGGTGGTTCACTTTTTGTTCAAGGAAAGCCATTTAAAAAGAATGGATGCTGGGCGTGGTGGCGCACACCTTTAATCCCAGCACTCAAGGAGGCAGAGGCAGGTGGATCTCTGTGAGTTCAAGGCCAGCCTGGTCTACAGGGTGAGTTCCAGCATAGCCAGGGCTACACAGAGAAACCCTGTTTCAAAAAAACAAAACAAAACAAAACACACACACACACACACACACACACACACAAGAATGGGCTAACCAGAATTTATTTATTTACTTATTTATTTTTTTGGACTTGGCATAGTAGCGCATGCCTGTAAGCACAGGTCTTGAAGAATGAGGCAGGAGGATTGCCAAATACTCTGGACAACTAATGACTTCCAAGCTAGCCTGGGCAATAGAAGAGAGATTCTGCCTCAAAATCACAAACAAAAACCAAAAAAAAAAAAAAAAAGGAGGCTAGAGGGACAGCTTAGTTGGTAGAGTTCCATAAGCATGAGGTCCTGAGTTTGAATCCCCAGAACCTATGTAAAAACCAGACACAGTAATGCACATCTGTAATCCCAGTGCTCCTCCTGTGAGGAGGGTGGCTGCCAAAGACTCTGTCTCAAACAATATAGAATCCAAAGACCAACATCCATGGTTGTCCTCTATCTACACACATGTACACACACACACATACATGTACACATATACACATACACACAAATATACAAACATCTACATACACACATACATACACATATTACACGCACACACATACACACACAGCCCGAGACATAAGTACCCATACTCACTGGAGGTTGGGGATGTAAATACACACACAAAAGGCGAGACCAGAGAGAAAGAGCTCAGTTGATAAAGTGCTTTTCTTATGACCCAAGGAACTGAATTTGATCCTCAGAAACCCAGGTAAAAAAGCTGAGCTTGGTGGAGCATGCCTGTTATCCCAAGACTAGAGAGGTGCATCCCTGGGGCTCACAGGTCTGCCAGCCTAGCCTACTTGGGAAGCTCCAGGCCAGTAAGAAATCCTGTCTCAAAAACAAGGTGGGTGGCGCTTAAGGGAGAACACCCAAGGAGTGACATCTGAGGTTATCTTCTGAACTCCGCATTTCCACCCCTTCTGCAGGTGGATACATATATTCAGAGCAGGCAGACAACTAAACCATTACCCAAGCTGAGGCCCACCAGGGCCCATAGAGGAGAGAGAGCCTGCCCCACACTTCTCTACAGCCTAGAAGCCGATGTCCTGAGATGGCCCTTGTCACTGACATCTGGAATCCTGTGCTGACTGACAAGCTGTGGGGGAGTCAGGCCAAGCTTCTCTCTCTCTCTCTCTCTCTCTCTCTCTCTCTCTCTCTCACACACACACACACACACACACACACACACACACACACACACACACACAC
>CAJQZJ010033780.1:4791197-4819565 GCA_907164525.1 Lophiomys imhausi
CACACACACACACACACACACACACACACACACACACACACACACACGAGGCTCCAAAGGTCCAGGACCCACTGTCGTCCCCCTCCCTCTCCCCCAACAAGTGCCATGGCTCTGGGGACAGGCAGAAAACCTGGAACCCAGAGCAAGTCTAGCCCACACAGCAGACCATGTTTGACTTGAAGGCCTTCCAGGCCCTACCACCAGAGTAAGGGTGGAGGACCACCCCTGAAAATGAAGGAAAGGGCCCCAAGATGGAGGGCTCTGGACTTACAGGGTGTCAGCCCAAGGGGGTTGGCTGACACCCACTGATGCCTTAGTGACCAGCAAGAGAAGAGTTAACTCAGCCGGTGGTGCTCAGTCCAGGAAACAGAAAAGTAAGGGAAATTCCCCTCTGCACTTTCCAGAGAGAATCTTCCAAAACATCCAAGTGCCCCTGTCCTCTACTTGGGGAGGGGAAGCCTAAGGGTGGCACAGCCTGAGGCAGGTGCCAGACATGAGTAGAACAAGAGTTCCAGGCCATCTCAGGACACTGGCCACTCCACCCTGGAGGCATACTTCTCCAGGGAGCCTCAGCCATCCATTTCCAAGCCCTCTCTTCTTTAGGAACTGCTGGGAGCCCACAGAGTCTCTACCCATTTCCCAAAGTACCACAGGCACACAGTGAGAGGAAACGCCCCATGTCTATTACACAAGATGCCCTGGTTCCAGGTTGGGCTGGATCCCTGTGCCACAGAAAGTCCACAGGTAATACATGAACAGCTCTTGCCATCCCACCTCGGCCCCACCAGACCTTCTGCTGGAAGAACCCATCTAAACTTTTCCAAGCCTACCTAAATGACCGACTGACTACCTAGGCAAACTCTAGCTCCAGCCACAGGCAGCAAGGACCAGGACAAGGTGGAGTGTGGTATAATTCACATGTGTGCCTTGCTTGCCTCCTAGCTGATCAGAATCTAATCCACCTCCAGACAGACACCAGTACTCCACCTATGCGTGTGCACACAATGTTCATATACATGTGTGGCCATACATGAAGGCCAGAGGTTGACATTGGATGTCTTCCTGAAACACTCTCTATTTTACATTTTTTGGGACAGTATCTCATGGAACCTGGTTCTCAGCAGTTTGGCTAGGCAGGCTAGCCAGCAAGTGCTGGAAATCCTCTTGCCTGCACGTCCCCAGCACTGCACGTGACTGCAGCCAGCTCTTCAGTGGGTTTTAGTGATGGACCTTAGATCCCTGTGCTTGCAGGGGACCCGACTTTACCAACTGAGCCATATCCCCGACCGCTAGTTCCTCTGTCCTTCACAGGGAGCCCACACTGAGGAACCCAAATCAAAAGGACATTCGGCCCTTGTCTCCATTCAACATGGTGCGACGCTAGCTTCTCTGGTATGACCAGCTACCCTGCTGGGAGACATGATGATGGCGGCCTCAGCACCCACTGTCTCCCTAACATGTGCTGTGCACCAGCTGATCTCCAGACATCTCCCGTACACACCCACCCTACGTTCCTTGCAACATTCTTGTAAGGGAATCCCTCTCCCTACCCTGTTACATAAATAAATAAAGCACAGAGATGCCGAGTGGGTTGTCGGGGCTCACAGAGCTAGGACAGGAATTCAGAGCTGGTGGTCCACTACAGAACTGTACTCTGCAAGTCGAGAGAAGCCAGTCAGGGGTGGAACTGTCAGGACACGCTGTGGGGGAAGACCTGCAAGTGACAAAGGATGTTGCTCACTCACTTTTTCTTTTCCCAAGTCCCAGACAAAGCCTTTTACAAAGAGGGAGAGCCAGCTGCAGGCCAGCAGCAGCTACCAGCTCCCAGGCCCGTCCCTCTGCCATGCTGGCCACAGGAAACATGCAAAGCCTGTCTCCAAGTGCTTGCCAGCCAGGGAGGGGAGGCGCTGCCCACCGGGAAGCCAGAGCCATGATTTGGGACTATTCTTAGCGAACCACTGGCTCCCCTCCCAGAGGCCCAGAAGGCAGAAGGCCCAGACTGCCACTTCCTGACCCTTTCAGAGGACCCCAGGATAAAGAGGGGCTATGGGCAACAATACAAGACAGAGGGGGCTGCCACTTCCAACAAAGACGTGTCCGGTGCCTACATGCCCAACTTGCCCAGGCTCCTGCTCAAGCACCTGGCTGCCAAGCACTCTGGGTAGTCCTGCTCCCACCCTTGCTGACTGATTAAAAGTCACTAACTTTCCATGAATTGTCTCCCACTGAACCCTCCAGGGAGTTGCAGTTAAAGAATGAGGCAACTGAGACATTAGGTAACTGTGCCAGGTCACAAGAGTATTTGGTGTCAAGCTGTCTCAGGGTCAGGGCTGGCTCCAAGGTGCCAGGCCGGGCAGAGGAGGCATGAACACAGACTCTCTGCTCTGTCCTAGCCAGAGATAGCTTTCATCCCCGACCGCCACATATCTCCCGGTGGCATACAGAGACAACCACCTGAGGCTCAAGGCCAGTCTCTGGGGCAGGCAGCAGCTGAAGCAGCACAGAGTGGCACAGTGCGACAGGAAGTTTCATAAAAGTCCCCGGGGGACACGAAAGGAGGCCACCAAAGGCTGAAGAAGCTTGTGCTGGTGTCCCAGGCAGACACTCAGCCCCGTAACTGAGGTAGCAGGAGGTCACATGCCTTCAGAGTAAAACAGGACACTGAGCCCTCTGGGGTTCTCTAACCATCCCCAACCTGGTCTAGAAATAAATCCACGATGGGTCTGGAGCTCAGCTGGTAGAGCCTAGAGCTCATGTTCCACCCACATGGCACTCCCACCTGTGCCTGGGTAGCTCCCACTAGAAGAATAGTGCCCAAGGCCTTGGACACAAATATACTGCCACTTCCCTAAAGTAGCAGGGACAATAGGGAGACAAATGGGGCAGAGTAACTGTGGAACCTCACAGAGAGGGTCAGAGCTGCCCCAGGCACCACCCTGTCCACTCCAATACCAGAGAAGGGAGCAAAGTGGGCCACCTCAAGCCTGTCTGCCCTCACAGGAAACCGTGGCTGGTCAATGCCTCCCACCCTCCCCTCCAGGCCCCACAATGGAGACTCTTCAAAAGGAAATCAGTGCTTCCTCCTGTAGAGCTAGCTCAAACCTCAGCAGCGCCAGGCCTGTGCTCCATCGGATTGGAGAAAATAAATGGGTCTCTAGACCCCCAAAGCAAACAAAATCTGGGGGTGGGGTGGACACAGAGAAGCAGGAAGTCCTCCTACGCTTGCCCTCCCTGGGGTGTCCCGATTAGTAATGCTAACACGGAGGGTGGGATTGACTGCATGCACCAGGATACTGAAACACATCTATTTATCTCCAAAGTCTCAGGACACCCAGAGCCAGTACCCTTGCAGCCCTGGTGTTTGGCAATTCCCATGAGTAGCCTCCTGGCATTTTCTTCTACTGCTACCAACCCAGGGCCAGTATCAAACTCTCTATCAGAGAACTGGCTGTGTGTTTCTGTCTTGCCTTCCCTTGCAGGGCAGAGCCATATGAGGACAGAGCCCTTCCAAGTCCTCCCACCTCCCACACTGTTGGTGTATGGCCCAGAGCCCACAGCTCGCAGGTGCTCTGTCTGTGGGCAGCCAAAGACTGGCCAGGACTCTGGCTGGGAGAGCAGAGATGCCTCAAGCTCGCCCGGGTGGGGCTTTTATTGAGTCTGATTTCCAAAACAAGAGCAGCCCAGCTGCTACAAGAAGCTGGAATAGTCGTCTCCCCTGTACTGTACCTTTTCTTACAAGTCACGGGAGTCCTCTGCAGCTTGATAAAAGGACAGATGAACATACACTGCACATACACAGGCACATGAATGCACACATTCTGCATGCACATGCTCGCTCAAACCTCGGAAACCCAGGCTCAGAAGAGACCAAACAGAATCAAAGCCTGTGCTTACCAGGCCCCTGAATTTGCTCCCTTGTCCCTGGGCCTCAAGGGCCCTGCAGATAAGTCTGGGGACCCCATGCCGGACCGCGCCTTGGCTAGGTTTCTTAACTTCTTCGGAAGCCCAGCTGACCAGGAGGACTCCTAAGCCTGGCAGTGAGGAATGGGTGTCGCCAGCCCACGTTGTCCCCACTCCGTGGGAAAGTAGGGTACAGGAGCTGAGCATGGGATCGACCTGCGCACGACCCGGGAACGCTGAGGAGAGCGCGCTGGCGCCGGCATGGGGCAGGCCTGGGTGGCCCAAACGCCTCAGCCCCAGGCCAAGGGACCCCGATCTGCCCTCGGCGCGGCCCACGCGTGCTTACCTAGCAGCCGCAGCTCCGGGGGAGCGACGGGCTCTGCGGCCGGGGACTGCCGGCGCCGAGGCGGGCAGCGGGTAGCAGGCGCGCCCGGCGCGGGCTCCAGCTAGCTCCGCCCACCCTCCCAGCCCATGCGGAGGCAGAGGCAGCTCCCGCCGAGTCCCGGCAGCTCAGACCCTGCCAGCCCGCGGCTACGGAGCCAAGATCACCTCGAGTCCCGCCCGGAGCCCGGAGCCCTTCTCCGCCCGGGCGGGCCCGGTCACTCCCAGCCCTTCCCAGGCCGCCGCAGCTTCGGCCTCCGCCCACGGGGAGGGGGCGCAGACTTAAAGACACACTCACCCCACCGCGTCCCCATAGCCATCCCCCAGCCTCAGCCACGGCTCCCAGAGGGCCTCGTTCCTGGGCAGCTTCCTCCGTCCTCTCGCCCTTCCTGCGTATGGAGGAAAAGTCGGGGGCAGGAAACACTGCCGGCGAAGCCAGTTCCTCTTCCCTTGTCGGCTCGGCTCCTGCTGGAAGATACCCAAGGCCGGCTTGCAGCCTCCTTGGCTGGAGAAAGTCGCATAGGCTGGTGGCGCCACACCCCCTCTCTGACTCAAGGTCCCGGCGATGTCGATAATACCTGGCTTCCCTCTCCCCTTCTTCTGAACACCTGGGCTTTCTGTGCAACCTCACTAGGGAGGGACTGACGTCCCTGGGCTTCAGGCTCTCCAGATGTGCAAGGATGAGCCCCTGAAAGAGCAGGCTGTCAGCTTGATGGTTGGCTTAGGACAATTGCAGCTCCTGATCTTTGGAAGAGGAGGGGTTCCACTGACCATACCCAACGCCTCTAAGTGGTGGTAGGCCCCGTGGCTCTGGTGAGCTCTGGGTCCAGCACTTGGGCAGGCTACCTCGGGGTCACGCACGTGCATTTGCTCACCCCTATTTCCGTCTCCGGGGACCCTCTTTGTTGTGTGGAGTTGGTTTCTTTCTCCTTCTCTCCCACCCAGTCCTGAGGAATCTTTCTTCACCTGCCTCTACCTGCCCTGGCTTCAGTCAAAGCTAGAGGGGCCTGGCACACTATGCAGAGAATTGTGAGCAGGAGGAAGACAATGCAGGCCTGGCCTCTATCCGAAGTCAAGTCAGGAGACTTGAATCATGAAGGGTGGGGGGCTTACAACCCTAAAATACCCATTAAGGGTGAGCTGGCCAGATTCCCAGCACGAGTGTAGTGGTGTCTCATCTGCCTAATCTTAGACGGTACCTATCATTGTTTTGTTTTGTTTTTTGGCATAGTGGTCTCATATACCCCAAATTGACCTTGTTCAATACTTAGCTAAGAATAACCTAGAAACTCTTGGTTTTGTCTTTTGAGGCAAGGTTTCTCTATGTAGCCTTGGCTGTCCTGGAACTCACTCTGCAGACCAGGCTGGCCTCAAACTCACAAAGATCCACCTGCCCCTGCCTCCCTAGTGCTGTGATTAAAGGCGTGAGCCACCACCTCCGGGCTAACCTAGAAATTCTGATCACCCTCCTCCTGAATGCTGAGATTATAGAGGAGTGCCACCGTTCTGGTTTATACAATGCCGGGGATCAAATCCAAGTATTCCTGTATGCTGGGCAAGCAAGCACTCTACCCAACCCTCACTATCCCTATTTTAATGCATGGGAAACTGAGGCACAGGGATGAACCTGCCCTCCATTTCAGACTCCCTTCTGCCCACCTAAGGTATATGAGGAAGAGAGGAAAGAGAAAGCCCAAAGAGTCACTTAAGAAGCACGCCCATCCTGACTCCAGCCAAACTTCGCTTAGATTAGCCTCCTGCAGTTCATTAGCTGTGCTGTGTGGCCTGAGAACAGTAAACTAAGCTCTCTGATCTTTGAAAGAACTGCTTGAGGAGCCGAGCAAGGGACCCCAGGCCCAAGGACAGTGTGTGGCATGCTGCCAGGTTCCATCCTTGGGCACAGTGTCCTTTCTCACTCCTCTGTCACAGCTCATGTCCCCACCCAATCAAGTCCTAAATGGTTCCCCTGCAGCCCTGAGGACACGTTACAGGAGAGGGTCCACTCACCGTCCCATAGCCAGGCATACGCAAATACACAATGTAGTAGTATAGAAGGCGCACATACACAGACAGAAGGGCATGAATACACAAACATGCACGGTGCCCCACACTGCCTAGAAGAAACTGGATCCTTGGCTGTCTGCCTCTCAAGTCAGAGCCTGGAGGGTCAGAGTATGTGTGACCTGTCTTTGGTCCCCAGCATATGCCTGGCACTTCTTCACTCGGTGTACCAATCACACACACCTCTGTTCTTGTTGGACCAGGCAGAGAAACCCTGTGTGGAGGCTGACAGGAACAGCTGTAATCACAGCCCTTCTAACTAACAAACAGCCTCACAGCTCGGTGGAAAGGCCCCAGGAATAGGGACTTAGAGCCTTGGAGACATTTCAGGAACAGGCCACAGACTATACAAGCCACAGTGCCCCAGCTGAATAATTTACCAGTCCCAACCTAATCCCTGCTCTGACTAGTAAACTCTGTAGTCCTAGCTGAGACAAGGAAGTCCCAAGGGCCACAGGAACTTAAGTCAGGTCTTGAGGACCCAAGTTACTTGACTTGGGCCTGAGATGGGGAGAGAAGCCACAGAGCAGCCTAGGGCCCCTTGAACTTTCTCCAGGCCCAGTAGAAATCAAAGACCAAGAAGCAGCTCTTCCAGCTGAGCCAGTCAGCACCTTCTCAACTGCTTCAGAAATTTCTCCAGTGCCAGCTGGAAGCTCAGAGCAAAACCCTGCTCTCCTGAGAAAGGACCCATGGATCCTTTCACAGAATGGAACCTGAAAAAGCAGTGTGTTCAGGATGCACCCCCATGCCCTAAGTAGCAAACACAAGACAGTATGTAACACCTTGAAAGGCCTGAGGAGTGGGGTGCCCTGGACAGATGTGTTTGTGTTGAACAGGTGTGCACAGCCAGGGCTTGTGCTGCTGCTCTGCAGGGATGTGAGGATAAGGGATTGTGTGCCTGTGTAAGGCTTCAGTGGGAGTCGTGTGTGTGTGTGTGTGTGTGTGTGTGTGTGTGTGTGTGCGCGCGCACATGTGTATGTGTATATGTGTATGTACATGTATGTGTTTGTTTGTGCTTGTGCATGCATGTGTGCCTGCACACATATGAAAATGCATAAAGAACACACAGCATCCCACCCCAGTACAGAGTCAGCCAGCTGCTACAAATACATCTTGGGAGGGTAGCTTGTGGACCCCAGGACCACTCAGCCAGAGCCGGGTTTCAGTGCTCTTGAGAGAGAGCTCTCAAATCCAGTCTTTGAGCAGAAGCTGTGGGAACCCAGTTTCCCTCGTGGGAACACTCAAACCACACGTTATTTCCTGACAGGCACAAATGACTGTCCGGAAGGCAGAGGCACTGAGTCCAAACCAAAGATGACACTTGACAAGGGATAAGAAGCAGGCCCCACTGTTCCTCTCAGTTCCCGTCACACCCGTCAAGTCTGGGATCACAGAACACAGCGGATGAAATCAACCTGGCCTTGTTCTCAGTGACCACAGTTCTCTCACAATACTCCAGGGTGGGCGACAGCAATCTCTGCAACAGTTACCAGCTTCCCAGCCCAGATGGGTCTTCTGGCTGCTGTGGCCACCCTCCCAGGCCCATTGCTCTGTCTCAGGATCCAGTCAACTAGGGACTGGATCCCACTGTGTGCAACCCAAGTAGAAAAGACACTGGCTTTGAACCAGGAAGACAGACCTAGATAGAGCCTTGGGCTCATCTTTCACATTGTCTGAAGCACCTCCCAGGCACCTCAGGCCTCCAGCGGTTCTTGCTTCCTGGAACCATCTGCAGGATGACAGGGGTGCTAGTAGTCACTGTCATTGTTATTGCCACCAGAACTCACACAGGGAACCCAGTCCTGAACCTGCCAGGGCAAGGGTTTCTCCCAGCTGCATTTAGAAGCCCAGCCCTCCTTGGATCACTCCCTGGTGCTCTCATTAGATCTGTCTGCTTTGGTATCTGCCTCATGCCTGCCCTGCAAGACTGTGGAACCCGAGTACATCCCCCAAATCTTAACTGACAGCCTCAGACTCACCAGGATTCACACTCACACCACAACCTGCACCCTAACTCAAACTACCCAAAGCTTAAATTCATGTCTTTTTTTTTTTTTTTTTCTTTTTCTGGAGCTGGGGATAGAACCTGGGACCTTAAGTAAGGTAAAGCTCTACCACCTAAGTACAGCCCCAACCCCTCAGAATGCTTAAAACCAAGACCCAAAATAAACACTTTCAGCTAGTTGTTTCTTTTTTTTTTTTTTTGTTCTCAGTTTGGCTTTTTGTTTTAGAGACAGATGACCCTGAAGTCCAGGTCGTCCAATATCTCCTTCCAGATTGCTGGGATCACAGGTATCACCACGCCTGTTTATTGGGTGCTGAGGACGGACGCTAGAGTTCCGGCCATGTTAGATGGCTGAGCTGCAGCCCTACCAGCCCTAGAGCATTGTTCTTCAAGAATCTTCTCGGTGCCTGACCCTGAATACCTGTGGACAGACAAACTGATTGGTCATCTTTAAATAATTGGTTCCTGGGAGGGAGGGATGGGAACCTGCAAGGGAGTTGTGGAAAAAGCAAGGAAGATGGTCCTGGGCCAAGCAAGGATACTGAGCTCTCTAGGCCACCTTGAGCTGAAGTAAATGTTCACAAGGGCCCTGCCAGCCCCAGCAATATGAGGGTGACTTGTTCATTCGTCTGCGGGAAGCAGGTCTGAGTTTTCAGTTTCTGCCATTTATCTGTGCACCTTCAGGCAAGTCATTTAGCTTCTCCGAGCTACCATTCCACATCTATAAAGTCGCCCTACCTACCTGGATATCATTCTGAGATTAAGAAAATATAAATCAGCCGGGCGGTGGTGGCGCACGCCTTTAATCCCAGCACTTGGGAGGCAGAGGCAGGCGGATCTTTGTGAGTTCGAGGCCAGCCTGGTCTACAAAGTGAGTCCAGGACAGCCAAGGATACACAGAGAAACCCTGTCTCGAAAAACCAAAAAAAATATATATATATATATAAATCCCTTAATCAACAGCTGTTCCAGATGAAGCTCTGAACAGAAAAATAGTTGTGGTTATTTTCAGCAACTAGAAGATTCTGGAATATGTTATTCATCCCCCTCTCCTCCAGTGTTCCCTAGCCAGCACTTACTCTAAGCCCCCTTCAGAACATGAAAATTTGCCCAGGGCCCCACTGCTGTCAGGCAAGGCTCCAAGTGGCTTTCCACTGGGTCTCAGTGGAGAATCCCAGGCCCTGGACTCTGGGAATCATGGGCACAGGGAGGGGCCACCACCCTGCAGCAGAGAGACCATCCATCCTGAATAAACTCCTGTCACTCCTTCCCTCCCACCCATTCCCTCCCTTAAATAACCCAGCTCTGTTGCCTAGTTGTCTCCAAGCAGCCCAGTACAGGCTTCCAAGGATGTCTCATAATGGCAGCGCCATTTATGAAGATACCACAAGGGAAGCAGGGAACTGGAGGAGGTCACAGGAGCCGGGGGTGGGGGGCTGGCATAGCCTCCCAGGGGCCCTTTTGTGACAAAGTCCCTATCTCTAGAAACGGATCTTCTGTGGTGGGTAGCATCTCCCTATACCAAAGGCATAATAAATTGCTTCTCACCAGAAAGATGCCAGAGAGGCAGAAGGCCATAGGGAAAGTCCTGGACATTGGGAACTTGAGACATACAGGAACCCAGGCAGGAGTTTAGGAAGGTTACCTGGGCTCAGTTCCCTGCAGTCCAGCCTCAGGACCAACCCTCCTGGGCTGGTTATCCCAGCAAAGCCTCTGACCCCCTCAGAACCTCACAGAACCCCAGGGCTAGAAGACAGCAACCATAAGGGGTTAGAAGAGATGCTGCAGCACCTTTTGTCAGTATGTGTCCAAATGACATAGGAAGTGACCCTCTGCCCTCACACATCCACTCAGCAATGGGCCCAGAGACGTGCTTCTGTGGCTACAAACTGCCATGAACAAGGCTAATCATAGTGTTCAATGGTGCGAGTTCTGACAGAGAGCTGATGGGCTGGCTGACAAGCATGGAACATGTGCAGCTATTTTTTTTTTTATTTCATGTGCATAAAGTGTGTACATGTACCATGTACTTGCCTAGTGCCTCCAGAGGCCAAAAGAGGACACTGAATCCCCTGGAACTGAAGTTACAGACAGTTGTGAATCACCATGTGAGTGCTGGGAATTGAACTCAGGTCTTTGGGAAGAGCAGCCTGTACTCTTGACTGCAGAACAATCTCTCTAGACCAGCTATTTTATTTTTAAGATTATTCATTTATTGTTTATTAGTTAGTTAGTTAGTTAGTTGTGTGTGTGCATACATGCATGTGTATGTGTATTCAGGTATCTGAGGAGGCCAGAAGAGGGTATCAGATCCCATGGAGCTGGAGTTACAGGAGGCCGTGAGCCACCTGATGAGGGTGCTGGGAACCGAACTCCTGACCTCTGGAAGAGCCATAAGAACTCTTAACCACTTGGGCCTTCTCTCCAGCCCACATGCAGCTATTTTAAGGGAAGAGGCAGATGGACATAGGCTGACAGGAAAATATCTCTAGAGTGGGGATATGGCCTGGAAGTGGACAGGGATGAGGACAGCCAGTGTGGTATGGACTGTGGTGGGACATCCCAGACTCAGTCCAGGCCTTGTTTCTAGAGCGACTGGTGTACAGGTCATGCCCAGCTCATCCAGGCAATTGCACACACAGACCAGAAGCTGGAATAGGCTTGGAAAGACTGTATCCAGAGATGAGGGCAAGGACTGAAGCCAGCTAGCTAGAGACATTAACTATACAACAATATTTTTTTTCCAAGGCAGGGTTTCTTTCTGTAACCCTGGCTGTCCTGGAACTCACTGTATAGACCAGTCTTGACCTCGAACTCACAGAGACCTGCCTGTCTCTGCCTCCTGAGTGCTGGGATTAAAGGTGTGCACCACCACCGCCCAGCGTGTACAACAGTATCAATAGACAGTATTACCTGTATAGGCAAACAACACTTGTATACAGGATGCTACTTTTGTTCTCTGCAGTGCTGGGATAGAACTCATGGTATCATGCATGCTAGAATAGCACTCTACCACTGAACTACACTCCCAGCTAGAATATTATATACGTGTGTGTGTGTGTGTGTGTATGTATGCTGGACACTCTCTTAGTGTGTGCAACATCCTGGGTTTTGGGTTCAACCCCCAACCTACAGCACCACACACAAATAAATAAAACATATACACCTAACACACACATATAATTTTTAAATTATATCAGTGTCTTATCTAGTGCCCACCCTAGTCTTAAACTCCTGCATTAAAATTATCTCCCTGGCCCTTGCCTGGGCAGCACAGTAGAACTGGCCCTGCCTCTCATCTGATGGAGACACCATCCTCCCCTCCCTAGTACCTCACCATCTATGGCAGGTGGGAGAGCTGGCTCCTGGGATCATGAGAGTGGGAGAACTGTCACAGTCTCTCACTAGTTGTAATACAGAAGGGGCCCTGCACCTCACCTGACCCTAGTTGTGGGGGTTGCTGGTGAGCTGGCCCCTGAGAGTGTGAGGGCAGGAGATCCTGAGGGCTGAGCAGCTCAGACACCTCACAAGCCCAGATCCAGAGCTTTGAATTGGCCCACCCCAACATCTACCCCACTGATGAACTGCTTGTGTACATGAAGGTGCTGCTCCTACAGACCCAAAACTACAGTATCTCCATGACATAGGGCAACAATAGGATATCTGAGAGGAGTCCCAGTATTGAGAGAGTAGAAGAAGCCAGAGGCCTCGTACCAGACCAACTCGTCCATTGCAATGAACATTTGCAAGCAAAGAAGTGTGGACAAAAGGTATATCGTGGGACACACTACAGCTTCCACAATGAGATTTTTTTCTCTGTTGGGAGGGTGGTTGCTAGGGTGGAGGGTGGGTACGAGGGGGGGGGGGAGATGAGTGGAATGGGGGTGCATGATGTGAAATTCACAGAAAACCATAAAAAGATTTTTAAAAAATTATCTCACTGCCTTAGCCTCCCAAATACTGGGACTACAGTCGTATACCACCATGCCCAGCCCCATCTTTTTTATTTTATTTATTCTTTTTCAAATTTTCAATTAATTAATTTGGTTTTTTTGAGACAGGCTTTCTCTATGTAACAATCCTGGCTGTCCTGGAACTCAATTTGTAGACCAGGCTGGCCTTGAACTCATGGAGAAGAGTCTGCCTCTGCCTCCTGAGTGTTGGGATTAAAGGTATGCACTAAGGCCTCTAGAAGTGGGTGTCATGACAGTTTTAGCCCTAGGAGTGGAGCTGCATGAGGGGGCAGGGAGCAGGCCTACCTTCTACCGTCTTTTTGTGTAGATGGATTGTTTTTATCTCATGAATTTATGCCAAATTCTAATTATTAAGTCATTTTAAATTTTTTTTTTTTTTTTGTTTTTTTTTTGGTTTTTCGAGACAGGGTTTCTCTGAATATCTCTGGCTGTCCTGGACTCGCTTTGTAGACCAGGCTGGCCTCGAACTCACAAAGATCCGCCTGCCTCTGCCTCCCAAGTGCTGGGATTAAAGGCGTGCGCCACCACCGCCCGGCTATGTCATTTTAAATTTTGACCATTTCCATATATGCACAGATACAAAGCAACATCACTAATTCTGCAGCCCATTATCCAGATGTGATGGCTGTCAAGGTTTTACCTCTCTGATCTGGAGAGATTGCTCAGTGGTTAAAACACTTAACTGCTCTCACAAAAGACCCAGATTTGATTCCCAGCACCCATATGATGGTTCACAACTGCCTGTAACCCCATGCCTAATGGACACCCTCTTCTGACCTCTGCAGGGTCCTGCATACTCACAGGGCAGAGATATACACTCAGGAACACATACATCTCCATAAAAAATTAATATAGTTTTAAAATGTATCTCTTAGCCAGGCATCATTGCACATGCCTTTGATTCCAGCACTCATGGAGACAGAGGCAGACAGATCTCTGAGTTTAAGGCTACCTTGATCTATAGAGTATGAGTTCCAGGACATCCAGGAGGAACACTATCTCAAAACAAAACTATACACATACATATTCATATACATATACATACACACACAAATATACTTTCATGATTTCTCTGTCATTTTTCTTTTTCTCTTCCTATTGGTTTGGAGTGTTAATTTTGTTGTTTGCCTGGGTTCTTTTATCTATCTGTCTGTCTAGTTGTTTGTTTGGGGAGTCAGGTCTCATGATGTAGCCTCAAAACTTGCAGCAATTCTCTTGCCTCTCCTCCCAAGAGTTAGGATTACAGACTTGTACTACCACACCCAGTTCCCACTGGTGTTTTTGCTAGAGTGTTTGAAAGCAACCACAGACCTCATAACAGCCCACAGACCCCACATCAAACTGTGAGGGATGTGACACACCATTCCAGAAGCAAAGTGTAACAGGGCAGCCATCGTGTCCCACCAGACCTGACCTTGACCCTGGACTAAGTTACGTAGGGGTGGCATTGCCTGCCCCCTTCTTTTTGGAGAGGACTTGAGACAATGTTGCCCTGGCTGTCCTGGAACTCACTCTGTGGACCAGGCTGGCCTAGAACTCAGAGATCACCTTACCTCTGCCTCTCTAGTGCTGAGATTAAAGGCTTGCACTGGACCACTACTGCAGCTAGCTACCTGGCTAGGATTGGCTCCTCCTGTCCCCTTCTTGACTGTCCCCAGCAAGTCATTACCAGAAATCTCTCAATCTCCCCCCCACCACCACCCAGAGACAGAGTCTCTAGTAACCCAAGCTAACCCATGAAGTCCTGATCCCTCTGCCTCAATCTCCCAAGTGCTGAGCTTATAAATGTGCCCCAGTATACCCAGTTTGCCCAAGTCAATGCCGTCAGTCCAGTGGCTGGAAGTGGCATTCCTTAGAAGAGACGGGTGCTTCTTACCACTTTGCCAGCCTGCAGACACCTGGCAGAGGCAAAGACAACTCCCAGGCCTGTTCATCCCCCAAACAAGCTCAGCTGCACAGCAGCCCCCCACCTTCAGATTCGCTGGAATCAGGACTCTGTTAGAAAGCTGTCCCTTGAGCAAGGCTTCCTCAAAGCAGAGCTCCACAGTCACTTTCAGTTCTTCAGGAAGGAGCAAGCAGGACAGGGACAGACGGTTTCCCCCCTGCCTCAGTCTAGCACTAGCAGAAACTGTGGACACCTTCCTAGGATGGGTGGGGATAGTGAGGACTGGGAACCTCTGGGAACCAGAGGACCCCGAGCTCTGTCCTGACAATAGTCAGCTAATACAACTTAGTGGCAGGCCCCCAAGCCCCACTCCCACCGAAAGTGTGTTGGCCTGAATCATTGGCAGGGACGGTGATGATGCCTTAGGTTCCTGTGAACCTAAGGCTTCCCTGGACAAGGCTCAGAGGGCTTCCCAGGGCTGAGACAATGGCTTATAATGGCCCCACCCCCCACCTCCAGCAGAAGCAAGAAACTGTGAAGCAAGCCCAGATACCCTGGCCCAGGTTAGTTCACTTCCTGGAACCTCAGTTTCCTCTCTACTCAGGGAAGAGAACGAAAGTTTGGCCTCAAGGGGCCTCCATTAAGGAATGTGAGGAAACCATGGAATCCTGAGCTCCCTGTACTTCTGCCTGCTCCTCTTGCCCTCAGACACAGAGCCTACTGTGCCCCCTCCCCTACTCATCCATGACCAATCCTGAGCAGGAGCTTCTCCAGGGGCAAAGTCAGAGAAGGGTGCTCCATGGCTGCAATCTAGAGGAGTCATCATTGCGGGACACATGGAGGCAGCCATGGTGCTGGAGAGGTAGCTGAGAGTTTTACATCCTGATAAGCAAGCAGCAGGAAGAGAGAGTGACACTGGGCCTGGCTTGAACTTCAGAAACCTCAAAGCCCACCCTCAGTGACACACTTCCTCCAACAAGGCCACAGCTCCCAATAGTGCTGTTCCTTATGATCCTATGGGGGCTGTTTTCACTCCGACCACCACAGCTGGGCAGATCAAGGGACCTCCTGGCCTCAGGGTCCTCATCTGCGTGCACAATAGGTACAATCATCCTTGTCTTACGCTCTCCTTAGCTCCACCTATGGAGGGGGAGGGGCAGATGTCCATTGGTGGCAGGTGATATACTTTCAGGTGACTTAGAGGCATTGTTGAAATGGACCAATGGGTCCACTTCATGGAACCTAGGGTCAGGAGGAAAGTTGAGGAATATCTCCCCACTTCATGACAGAATCCTCCAACATATCCTTAAGATGCCTCTCCTTCCTCCCTTAGGTGATAGGATGCATAGTGGCCATTTTCGTCTTAAGGCCGACTCTGTCCTCATTGTACAGATGCACAAATTGAGATAATGGGCAGTTGAGGAATTTACCCAGCATCCTCCAGTCCACCAGTGCCCTTTTGTTCAGCTACACAAATGCTGCATGGTTTGGTTCCTCTTAGTGATAGGGAGCTTGCTCTTGAAAACAGGCCCTCTTTGTTGCAAGACTGAAGGTGTCAAGGTAATCTTCATCCTTCCTCTCAATGAATGTGACAGCCACTTCCAGCTGGTTCTCTCTCTCCTTCTCTCTCTCCCTCTCCCTCTCTCTCTCTCTCTCTCTCTCTCTCTCTCACACACACACACACACACACACACACACACCACACTGCCATCACCATCACCACCACCAGTGATGATTCTCAGTGGGCTAGGTTTCAAATATTTGAGAAACGTCATCCCATAACCGGTCCCCAAATTCCCCAGCTAAATACCTGGCTTTCAAAGGTGTGGGAACCCTGGGAACAGGAGAGTTCTGAGCTTTCTTCCTACCTCCCCTGTGTGATTCTTTCCCAAGATGGTCAAGAAAGGAGTCTTTGTCTCTCCACCCAGCACTTCCCACACCACCAGAAGCAAGCTGACTCCTGGGTCTAACTTCACACTTAACTGGCACTTTGCATTAAGAAGTTGAGGTTGAAAAAAAAAAAAAAGAAGTTGAGGTTGGATCCTGAGCCCCTTCACCTGCCTCCCAGCCTGTCAGCTGTTACCCCACTCCCTTACTTCTGCTTTGACGAGGGTACAGCACCGGTTTGCTGCAAGTGGGAGGCCTAGGAGTGCTGCTGTCTGAGGTCCTATGGGGCAGACAGGCCAGGCCAGGGGAGGGTGGCAGTAAGAGCCAGGAGGGATGGAGGCCCAGCATCCATCTGAAAACTTCCTGCTCTGGGGCCTTGCAGGTATGCAAATGTTAAGTAACCTCTCTCACTTCCTCTCCCAGGCTACCTCCCCACCCCACAAAACTTCCCCATGTTGGTGGTACTTAACGCCTATAAAGTTTCCATTTGAGAGGATGGGAGGCTGTGGGCAGTGGCCGCAGAGGAACTATAGAAATGCAGTTCGGGGGCTGGAGAGATGGCTCAGCGGTTAAGAGCACTGCCTAGTGCTCTTCCAAAGGTCCTGAGTTCAATTCCCAGCAACCACATGGTGGCTCACAACCATCCACAATGTGATCTGGTGCCCCCTTCTGGAATGCAGGTGTACATGCAGATAGAGCACACATATGCATAAAATAAATAAAATAAATATTAAAAAAAAAAAGAAATGCAGTTCGTGGTGCTGTACGAATCAGTTAAAATACTGGAAGGGCTGAAGAGAGGATTCAGCAGTTAGGGCTTCCTACCCTAGGACCTGGGTTCAATTTCCAGCGCCCAACGGGGCAGTTCACAGCTCTCTGTGATCTGATGCCCACTTCTAGCCTTCAAGGATACCAGGCACACACACACTGTGCACAGACAGACTTGCCCACAGACATACAAACAGGAAAAATACCCATACACATAAAATAAAAAATAAAAATTAAATTAAGAAGTACCTACTGGGAGTCAGATGTGGAAGTGTGCACCCGTTATTGCAGCAGCTGAGAGACAGAGGTAAGAAAGCCAGGATTTTGAGATCATTCCCAACTACATAGTAAGTTCAAGGTCAGCTTGGGTTACATGAGACCCTGTCTTTCAACAACAAATATTTAATCAGTGGCTGGGGATATAGATGTAACTCAATTGGTAGAGAGCTTATCTAAGACCTGGGTTCAATCCCCAAAAAGCAATAAAAAACGAGCAGAGTGAAGGCCCAGCAATCCCAGCACTAGAGATTGGAGGATCAGAAGTTCAAGGTTGTCCTTAGCTACATAGCAAGTCTGAAGCAAGCCTGGGCTAATGTGAAACCCTGTCTCAATATATATCTAGTCATGGTGTTGCATACCTTTAATCCCAGCACTTGAGAGGCAGAGGCAGGCAGGTCTCTGTGAGTTGGAGGCCAGCCTAATCTACAAAGCAAGTTCCAGGATAGCCAGGGATACAAGGTCAGATCCTGTCTAAAAAAAAAGAGTGTGTGTGTGTGTGCATGTGAGTGAGTGTATGTCTTTGTGTTTGTGTGTGTGTGTGTGTGTGTGTGTGTGTGTGTGTGTGTGTATGAGCTTAGTACACCCACCTACAATCTCAGCACTCAGAAAACTAAGGCAGGATTGCAAGTTCCAGGCTACGTAATAAGAATCTATGTCAAAAAAAAAAAAAATCCAACAAGGTCTGGAGAGATGGCTCAGAGGTTAAGAGCACTGACTGCTCTTCCAGAGGTTCTGAGTTCAATTCCCAGCAACCACATGGTGGTTCACAACCATCTATAATGTGATCTGGTGCCCTCGTCTGGCCTGCAGGCATCCATGCAGACAGAACACTGTACATATAATAAATAAATAAAATCTTTTTTTAAAAAATCCAACAAATAACTATAGAGCTAAGCTTATGTTTTATTTTATTCTTTATAAATGACCATTGATTTATTTGTTTATTTTTTATTTTAGTTCAATTCTTTCTCCAGCCCCCACTCCTACTCCACACATACAAGATTCTCACTACGCAGCATGAAACTCTCTGTAGACCAGGCTGGCTTCAAACTCAGATAGCCACTGACTCAGAAAACTGAAAGCTCATGCCATGATGCCTGGCCAATTCCTTCTATTTTAGAGTGTGTATGTGTACGTGCTTACACTTTTCTTCTTAGTTTTTTTCTTTTTTACCATTATCACAATGCTTCTCTAGTTTTGTGGGGTTTTTAAAAAATATATTTATGGGTGTTCCGGCTATATACATGACTGAACACCTTGTGTGTGTGCACCTGGTGCCCACAGAGGCCAGAAGAGGGCATCAGATTCCCTGAGATGGGAATTGTAGACAGTTATGAGCTATGAAGTGAGTATTGAGAATTTTACTTCAATCCTCTGGAAGAGCAGCCAGCGCTCTTCACTGCTGAGCCATCTCTCCAGCCCCATGTTATGTACATTTTATGCATACATGTATTTGGCCAGTCTGAGGACAGCACTCAGGACTTGGTTCACACAAAGCTTATTACTCTGGGGACAGCAAGATAGCTCCTTTGAAGGAGTCAAGCAACCCTTTTACAGGGGCCCCATATCAGATATCCTGCATATAAAATATTTACACTATGATTCATGGCAGTAGCAAAATTCCAGTTATGAAGTAGCAGTGAAAATAATCTTATGGTTTGGAGGTCACCACAGCATGGGGAACTGTATTAAAGGGTTGCAGCGTTAGGAAGGTTGGGAACCGCTGGCTCAGAAGGTAAAAGCGCTTGCTGACAAGCCTAATGACTTGAATTCCATCCTTGGAACCCACGGAAGAAGAAGAAAACCAACTCCCACAAAGTCTCCTCTGATCCCCACATGTACATGTACATATATACACACATACATACAATTAAAAATTAAAAATAAGAAAATGGGCTGGGTGTGGTGGCACACCCCTTTAATCCTAGCACTCAGGAGGCAGAAGCAGGCAGATGAATCTCTGTGAGCTCAAGGCCAGCCGGGTCTACAAAGCGAGTCCAGGACAACCAGGGCTATTACACAGAGAAACTCTGTCTTGAAAACTAAAAACAACAAAAAAACAAGCCTTCATTCTGTCACTGAGCTACACCTCCAGCCCTGTTACACATTTTTACCACAATTGGAAAGAAACAAACAAAAAGGACAACCCACAAAATGGGAGAAAATAATTGTTAAAAAAAAAACACACACACACACACAAAAGTAGGCCTCCCCAAAAAGAAGCCCCAGGGGTCCTGAGGTCTGGCTCTGAGTCAGGCAAACCCCCAGAGTTGGAGATTCCACACAGCATGGGAAAGCAGGAAAGTGTAGTGATTCTGAAAGGCCTGCTCTCTTCCAGCTGCCCCCATAGCAACCCCGGAGCCAGGGGCAGGCCTGTGAAACCCAAGAACCTGTATTCTCAGCACCACCTCAAGAGACCAGACCTGGACCGTACGGTGCAGAGAGCAGTGTGACCTCAAAGCTGGTACCCAGGCCCCAGAGCTGCCCTCAGCAGGAAATGAAGGCCTGTGGGACCCTGGCAGGGTTCCAGTGTGGTCTAGACCTTCTTGCCTACTGTTCCCCCAATCCTGCAGGCCCCTCCTCCTTGAACACTTCACCTGTCCTCTCAAGCCAGGTGAGTGGTCCTCAGGGCCTCAGTTGGCTGCAGGGTGATGTTGTGAATGGCAGGGCGCTTTCGGGTCTGACAGGCCTGACTGTAGCTGTCAATCCGTTTCTCATGTTCAGCCCCTCGTCTGTAAAATGGGTACAATAATGGCCATTTTGAGTTATGTAGAGGATCACAACAAATGGCTTAAGCTGATGGAGGCCAACATAGACTGGGCACCTATGAGATGGTCTTTCTCTTCCATTTCTACTCCAGGACTCGGTGAGCTAGCACTGTTCCCCCTCCTCAGCCACCAACTCCCCGGGAGTAACTGAGGTGAACTCAGTGCCTTCTCAGGGGCCTCAGTTTACCCCACTATAAAATGGATGCAACACAAGTAGCAGACGTTTTCAACTACCCAGAGTAGAGGTCAGCCTTGGTTGCATGAGACCCTGACTCAATCAAATGAACAAACAAACATCAAATAAAACAAACAAAAAACCCAAGTCACGCATGAGAGATGGTTCAGTGGTTAAGAGCACTGACTGCTCTTCCAAAGGACCCAAGTTCATAATCCCAGCATCCAAAAGGCAGTTCACAGTTGTCTGTAATCATCAGGCATTCTGATAATTAATTCTAGCACTTGGGAGGCAGAGGCAGGGGGATCCCTGTGAGTTCAAGGCCAGCCTGGTCTACAGAGTGAGTTCCAGGACATCCAGGGCTACACAGAGAAACCCTGTCTCGAACAATTAAAGTTACTGACCAATTGCATCTGAGATATCATGAAATGTGACATCACAGAACTGTCATCGAGAGCCAGAAGCCATTAGGTCACTGCGGTGGCCTGCTAGGATCAAGGCCACGAGAAAGGTCCCTGATGGCTGAGGGTGACTCTAGCTAAGAAGACACCTAGGACCCTTCTGGGGTCCTGGAATGTTCTTCCAAGCAGCCTAGTCAGGGCCTACACAGGCCTGCACCTATAGCTGTAAAACTCAGGGAACTGGACCTATAAGGCTCCATCCGGGCATTCAGCCCCACCTGGTGGTACAGGCCTGTCATTCCATCTGCTCCCCAGGCTGAGGTGGAAGGATCCTTAGTTTAAGGCCAGCCTGGTCTACAAAGTGAGTCCAGAACAGCCAGGGCTACACAGAGAAACCCTGTCTGGGGTGGGGGGGGGAGGCAACCTGTGCATTATAATGTCATCCCATCACCCACTTAGTGTCATTTCTTTTAGTTCCTTAAACAGTGTGCCCTTGTCCTTGCAGGTCTCTCATCCAGACTGCTCTTCATTCTGGTGCTGTGTGTTTAAATGTCACTCCCTTGAAGAGGCCTTCCCTGTCTCCAAAGTCACCTCTCAGCCCCTCTCTATTGCATCATGCTGTGGACCCCCAGGTGTTACCCAGTTTTGTCCTCATGTGACAGGCTGCCCCATTCTCTGACTCCCCTCGAGGAGGATGTGAGCCTCAGGGCAAACATTGACCGGTCAGGTTTGAACACGCTCCCACACTGGGCCTAGGCTGTTAAGTAAACACTTGTGGGTGAGCCATTACCAGGACACCATCAGAACTACGCTGTCTTTGGGTGACAAGAGGGAATCGAATATTTGTTTTTTATTTAAAAATAGAAAGAAAGAGAGAGAGGGGTCTACTTTGTACTGGGACAACCTGAAGCCTCAGGGGATGCACCATGGGACAAGGGAAGAAAGGGTAAGGGACCTTGCCCAGGGCGTGCACTCTAGGCTGGGTCCATCTCTGGGTTCCTAGGGTCAGTGTTCCATTATGGGCTCTAGGGTTGGCGGTAGCGGCAGCTGGGCAGCAGGGGGCTGGGCTTTGGCAGGAATCCACCCCTTCTAAAAAACCAGAGAGCACCAGCCAAGGCCAGGCACCTGTTGCTGAGGCACCTGTCCCAAGCCAATGGCCCTGGATGTAGGAGGCACGGGGCCAGGAGGTGATAGTCATCTGCCATGGTCCCTTTCCTTGTGAGGGAGGCTCCTTGGCCCATCTGAGCTTCAGGATACAGAGCTTAGTGTTGTGTGTTTTTGAAACAAAGTCTCATGTGGCTCAGGCTGGCTTGCAAATGTGGCCAAGGATGACTTTGAATTCCTGATTCTCCTGTCTCTGCTTGCCAAGTATTGAGATTCCAGGCATGTCTCAGCTAATTTGTTTTTGTACCACCGTGTGTTTACGTGTATGTGCATACCATATACAACTGTGTGCAATGGTGCCCAGTACGACAGTAGGCAGTTTCTCCCCCAGATGGGTTGGGGCTTGCAATAGGGGGAAGGATGATAACAGTCCTCCTTCCCTGAGCATTTACTATGTCCAGGGGCCACCCTCAATTCTTTTCAGGTATTTTGTTTTACTGAATTTGTATTATTTTGTTTCATTTACAGATATTTATATTTATACTAATATTTATATATTTGCTATATAGTCCAGGCTGGTCTTGAACTCACTATGTAGCCTAGGCTGGCCCTGAACTCATGGCATCCCACTTGCCCTACAGCATACCTGGCTGACATGAATTTCTTCATTCCGTGCTGCGTGAGCCCTCTGATGAATGTGACGTTTCCCTTTCACAGAAGAGGAAAATAAAACAGGCCGGTGAAGTAACTTCCTGAAAGTCTCCTAACAAGCTGTGGGGCCAAAACTAGAAGCAACAGGGTTCCAAAGCCTTGACCCCAGCACCAGAACCAGCACCTCCGCACAGGGCCCCAGAAGATGGGCACAGGTGACAGAATTCCCTGGTCTCTGCTACAGATGTGCAGAAGTAACACGGAGGAAAGCCCCAAGGAAGCAAGAGAGGTGCAGGGAGGCACCCAGGGCAGGGGGGTAGAAGAGGGAGGCTTGGCTCAGCACTTGCCATTTGGTCCTCAGCTGGACTCAGCAGTGGGGAAGAAGTGTGCTCAGTTAAAGATTAATGTGAGGACCAGACCTGGGAAGCCACCTGCTAGAATACCTCAGTGGCCAGCTCCATGTTTCCTGTACTTTACTAAGGATATTCCTGAGCCCACTCTGAACCTGGCACCATGCTAGGCACAGAGGATTCTGAACTACACAGATGGTAAACCGGAGTGCCCTTGAGGGAAGGACCTGTGTTCTGCAGAGAAGCAGGCGTCAGTCAATAGCCTTTGAAACTGGGTGGTGTTGTGCACACATTTAATCCCAGCACTTGGGGGGGCAGAGGCAGGAGGATCTCTGTGAGTTTGAGGCCAACCTGGTCTACAGAGTGAGTTCTAGGACAGCCAGGGCTACACAGAGAAATCCTGTCTTGAAAAACCAAAAGAGAAAAGAAAAACCCTTTGAACAAAGTGACTGTGCCTGCCTAGGTCTTTGCAGGTAAAATACAGGGGTGATCTTATGGAGAGTGATGGGGATCAACCATCCTTAGCCAGGGAGAGGGGGGCCCTCCAAAGAGGTCATACTTATGGAATAAAGGCTGTTCAGCACTGGGAAGGCAGAGAGGCAAGAGAATTGCCATAAGCTCAAGGCAAAACAAAAGGACTAAGCTAGAGGTCAAGACTTGGAGGGAAGCTTGGTGGCTTGAAAGCCGAGAGGGACCAAAGCCTGATGTTAAGGCTAAGTAGGGCCAGAACCAACTTCAAAACAATCTCCCATCATCCAACACCATCCTAGCCAGGAAAGCCTTGGGTCTGCCCCTTCCTCAGATGAGGGTAACAGCACCCAGAGAGATATTAAGGTCATACATGTTCCCTGCCCAAGTCTGCCCCCTGCCAGCAGGCTGTTAAGAAGGCTCAGAAGCCAAGGATCATTCCGAGATCCCAAGAGCCCCTTGGCAGAGGCTGCTGACCCTTCCTTCCCTTACCTGGGCCTCCAATACCCAGTCCAGCAGAGGACGAAGAAAGGCAAAGCCCCTGGTGTGTCTTTCTTTGTCACACAGGAAACAGTGCTCTGGTGTGACATTTCACTTTGCATTTAGTCAATGTCAGTCAGGAAAGATTACATAAACACACACACACACACACACACACACACACACACACACACACACACACACCCAAACACACACACACACACACACACACACACACCCAAACACACACACACACACACACACACACACACACACCCAAACACACACACACACACACACACACACACACACGCCCCCAAATAATCAACTTTTTAGTTTTGTTAATTTTGTTTGTTTGTTTTTCAAGGCTTTTTTGAGACAGGGTTTCTCTGTGTAGCCCTGGCTGCCCTGGAACTCACTCTGCAGACAAGGCTGGCCTTGAACTCATAGAAATCCTCCTGCCTCTGCCTCCCGAGTGCTGGGATTAAAGGCGTGCACCACCAAGCCCGGCCAGTGTTGTTAGTTTTAAATTACATACACCCTGTGCACCATAGTGAAATATCCAGCCAGCCCATGCCCAGGATATGAACTGTCCAGAATACCCACACAGTATAGCTAACCTTCCCTTGAGACACTTGGCAGCTGGCTCAGGTCAATGCTCAGCTCACAGTTTGCCAGTGTTTGTGTTCATGTAACCTTCGTTAACCATTTCCGTTCTGAGACAGGATCTCACTATGTATCCCTGGCTAGCCTGCAGCTTGTGGGGGTTCTAGGTTCAACTCTGCCTCTCAAGGCAGGGATTGTAGGCATGTAATCCGCTCTGTGTGTGTGTGTGTGTGTGTGTGTGTGTGTGTGTGTGTGTGTGTTGTATGTCTGTTAACAGTCTTAGTAGCTCAGGCTAGCCTCAAGCTCACTGTCATCCTGCCTCGGCCTCCTGAGTGCTGATAGGCATGTACCACCGCAGCTAGCTCAAGAAACCCTCATCAAGAAGAGCATGTTGGCTCACATCTATAATCCCAGCACTAAGCATGCTGAAACAGGAGGATTGCCGTCTAGACTACACGGTGAAGTGAGCACCTGTCCAGAAAAACAAAACAAAACACAAAACTAAAAGAAAACAATTTAAAATTCAAGTAACCCTCATTTTACTTAATACAATAGATGTTCTATCTTGACATTAGTCATTCTTATTAATCTCTTACTATGCCTAATTTATACATCTTTGTTTTGTTTTGTGAGAAAGGGGTCTCACTGGCCTGGAACTTGATAAGTAAACCAGGCTGGCCTGGAACTCACAGAAGTCCGCCTGCTCTGCTTCCTGAGTGCTGAAATTAAAGGTATGCACCACCATGTTTGCCTTAACTTATAATTTTAAATTTTATTGTTGTTAGTATTATTTTGGGGGCAGGGTTTGAGATAGGGTTTCTCTTTGTAACAGCTCTAGCTGTCCTGGAACTCACTTGTAGACCAGGCTGGCCTTGAATTCACAGAGATCTGCCCGTCTCTGCCTCCTGAGTGCTGGGATTAACCGGTTATTATTATTAGTTTATCATTTTCTGTGTATGGGTGTTTTGCCTACATATTCGGCTATGCACTGCCTATATGCAGTGCCCTTGGAGGCCACAAGAGGGCACTGGATCCTCTGAGAGTATTTATGGCACACTATCATGTAACCCAGGGTCTCCAAGTCACTGTGCAGTGGAAGATGACCTTAAACTTCTGACCCTTCTGCCTCTACCTCCTGAATGCTGGGATCACATGAGCATGCCATCGCACCCAGCTTTTCATTTAGTACCAATAGGATCTTGGGCAGACACTGAAGCGGTGGGATCCTCAGTATTTACACCTGTGAAATGGGAATAAGTACACCTCCAGAGAGCAGCCGGAGAGCTGCCCCTTGACGCTGTGCCAAACACGGTTTCCTCTCACCAGCGTCAGGGCGAAAATAAGGCAGAGGCCCCAAGCATCTGGCATGAAGCTCATGCAGCTGGCTTTGTTGTTGTTTGAGAGAATTTCACTAGGAGGCGTGGGTCACACACATCTGGCATGGAACTGATGCAGTAGCCTTCCTTTGTTGTATGATAAGGGTTTCACTATGTATAGCAACTGGTCTGGAACTCACTACATAGACCAGGCTGGCCTCAAACTCACAGAGATCCTCCTGCTTCTGCCTCCTGAGTCCTGGGTTTAGAGGCATGGGCCACCACAGCTGGCTTCTAACAAGATCTGTAGTCTCACTTGGAAAGGTCACAGGTTTGGCGCAGTCCCACCTCACTTTAATCCCCAAGTATCCAGAAGCAGATACCTGCCCTAGAATAAAGGACTCCTAGAGTGGTTGGGGTGAGAACAGATTCTCACTTCTAGGGAATTAGCTGCTCTCTAAAGTACTTCCTGCCCCGTCAAGAGTCTCTGGCTAATCGCATTAGCTCTCCTGGGCTTCCCTGCATTTTCAGCCCGGTATGTGCACCTCTCCCAAGACTCCTTTGAAGTCCGGGGTGGGGGGGGGGGGCTTTGATGTAGTGGATGTGAGTGGGGGATGCCTCTGCCTGGAGATCCTGTGACCCCTGTGGTCAATGGCCCACAGGGTAAGGGTGCTGGGAGTCTGAGCTGCAGGTGTCCCCTCCGAGCCTGAGGTGACCCCCAGTGTGGGCTTTGGAGTCAAAAATGCTAACGCTAGTGCAAGCCCTGCCATTAACCATGTGACCTTAGGTCAGACACCCAGACTCTGAGCTTCCCACCACTTTCCCTTTCAAAAGAGGACTATAGAAACACCTAATGGGAGAGAGAAAAAAAAGAGAGAGAGAGAAAGAGAGAGAGAGAGAGAAAGAGAGAGAGAGAGCACATTCCCCCATCTTACCTGGTCAAGAGCAAGACTCTTAAAAGATGAATCTTCCAGGGTTCCCTGCAGCTCTGAAATGAGACTGCCCTCCATTCTCATTTAGAGGATTCTAAGCTTTAATCAAAATATTCTCTTATCCATATTTTTCTTTCAGAATTATAAACAAACATGTAAAGAACATCATTCTAATTATTTCCATTTCTGACACTTAGTTTTAGGAACTTTTTTTGTTTAGTTTTATCTGTTAGTTATTATTTGTTTTTGCTTTTGAGAGCTCTGGATGTCCTGGAACTGGCTATGTAAACCAGGCTGGCCTTGAACTTTTGGCAAACCCCTGCCTCTGTCACTCAAAGGCTAGAATTACAGGCATGAGCTACCATGTCCAACTTTATGATTTCTTTGTTTGGCTGGGTTTTTTTGTTTGTTTGTTTGTTTGTTTGACTGATTGTCTGTTTCTTTTAAGATAGATCTTGCTGTGTAGCCCTGGCTGGCCTCAAACTTGCAGCAATCCTCCTGCCTCTGCCTCCCAAATTGTCTCCCGACCGCCACACTCAAACCTTAGGACACACATGTCCTAACACATATATACACAAATATAAATAAGTTTAAAGACAAAAATTACTGGGCGGTGGCAGTAATTCAGTAGTAATGTGTTTCACTAGCATTTGTGAGACTACAGTTCAATCCCCAGTACCAGCTTAACACAAAACAAAAAAAAAAAAGCCAGGCTTGGTGGTGCCCGCCTTTAATTCCAGCACTTGGGAGGCAGAGGCAGGTGGATCTCTGTGAGTTCAAGGCCAGCCAGCTCTACAGAGTAAGTTCCAGGACAGCCAAGAGAAACCCTGTCTCAAAAAAAAAAACAAAGAAAAAAAGACAAAACAAACAAACAAACAAAAATGGATAGGAGCTGAGAAGGTTCCGAGGTTAAGAGTGCTTCCTTGCTGCTCTTCAAGAGGACCTGGGTTAAAGGCCCAGCACACATATCAGGCTGCACACAGCAGCCTATAATTCCATCTCCAGGGGATCTGCTCCAGGCACCTGAACACACAGTCAGACACACACATTCACATAAATAAATAAAAACGAAACAAATCTCTTCATTTTAATGTGGTTGAGGGTTTCACCTTCATGCATATGGGTGTGTACCACAGGCACGCCTGGTATCCATCAGACTGTCTGAAACTGGAGTTATGGAAGGTTGTGAGGCAGTGCATGGGTGCCAGGAACCAAACCTGAGTCCTCTGGAAGAGCAGCCAGCGCTCCTAACCAACCAGTCATCTGCCCAGCTCCCAAAATGAGAATTAATCTTTCACAATTTTTTCAGTAAAGCATTATAGGATGGCTTTGTTTATGCTTTTTAAGTTAATAAAGATGAAAAGAATGCTTATAAAAGTAAAAAAGTGGCCAGGCGGTGGTGGCGCACACCTTTAATCCCAGCACTCTGTCAGACAGAGGCAAGCAGATCTCTGTGAGTCTGAGGATAGCCTGCTCTACATAGTGAGTTCCAGAACAGCCTATATAGCTCTGACTGGCCTAGAACCTCCTACATAGTGCAGGCCAAGCTTGAACCCATGACAATCCTCCTGCCCCAGTCTCCTGAGTCCTGATATTTTAGGCACAAGCCACCCTACCTATTTTCTCTCTCTGTTTTTGGTTTGGGTTTTGAGACAAGGTCTAGTGTGGCTCAGACTAGTGTCAATCTTACCAAGTAATGAAGGGTCACCTTCAATTCCTGATCCTCCAGCTTCTGCTTTGAAGTGCTGGGGTTGTAGGTATGGGCCTCCATGCCTGGCTTGCCTTTGCTCTTGGTAGGTGCCCTAACTGATCATTATCATAAAGCAGTTTGGGGGACACTCAGCACCTTTGCACCCAGAAAACAGTTCTGCTGTTATTACATCCCCTACACAGACACATACGTTAGAATTTCAGACTGATCTCCAGGTTATCCCAGCATGCCCCCATTCTACCTGTTACATACAGCATATGCCCCAC